>JAZGTH010000073.1:1727500-1745000 GCA_036877525.1 Chromobotia macracanthus | reverse complement strand
CTGAGTACGAGAGAGAAAGCGAGAGACATGTTTACTTACATGCAGTTATTTAATACTGATTTATTCAACACTGCAATTAAATATTGCAATGTTAGAAAAGCATTTGATTATGTTGGTTAATTATGGAGACATACAGAGATATACGCACTCACTTTCTTCCTGATATACAAACACAAACGTTTATAATCCTGAACACGTGTGTAACGTACATAATCCCGAACACGTGTGTAACGTACATAATCCCGAACACGTGTGTAACGTACATAATCCCGAACACGTGTGTAACGTTTATAATCCCGAACACGTGTGTAACGTACATAATCCCGAACACGTGTGTAACGTACATAATCCCGAACACGTGTGTAACGTACATAATCCCGAACACGTGTGTAACGTACATAATCCCGAACACGTGTGTAACGTACATAAACCCGAACACGTGTGTAACGCATATAATCCGAACACGTGTGTCACGTGTGTAACGTACATAATCCCGAACACGTGTAACGTATATAATCCCAACACGTGTGTAACGGCATAAATCCCGAACACGTGTACGCGTGTGTAACGTACATAAACCCGAACACGTGTGTAACGTACATAATCCCGAACACGTGTGTAACGTACATAATCCCGAACACGTGTGTAACGTACATAATCCCGAACACGTGTGTAACGCCATAATCCCGAACACGTGTGTAACGCATATAATCCCGAACACGTGTAATAACGCGTACATAATCCCAGGTAACGCAAACGTGTGTAACGCTTATAATCCCGAACACGTGTGTAACGTAAACCGAACAGTTACTAATCCCGAACACGTGTGTAACGTACATAATCCCGAACACGTGTGTAACGTACATAATCCCGAACACGTGTGTAACGTACATAATCCCGAACACGTGTGTAACGTACATAATCCCGAACACGTGTGTAACGTACATAATCCCGAACACGTGTGTAACGTACATAATCCCGAACACGTGTTATGCTGGTTAGTGCCCAGCTATTTAGCAAGCCTGATAAACACAGCACAAGCATATGTTTGTTTGCAGTGCAAGGCTGTGCAGAAACTGCAACACCATAGAAAGTGAACAGCAGAGGGTGCCAAAGCTTTTTGTGTTCCTACACATCAAATTACTGCTGTCTTTAACCTATCCCCCCCCCTTCTTTATTGCATTTTAAAAATTAAATGAATCACACATCTGCTTTTCAGTCTCTGCCACCTTAGAGAAATGAATCCAGGCAGCTGCTAAGGCCATGTAGAAGTGTCAGATCAGAACTGTTCAAAGGCTTTACTGCATGAGGTCAGCTCTCCTGGTGATGAGGTTTTTCTCTTGAGGATCCAGGAATATTGCAGTAGACATCTGCAGTGCTGCAACTCAGCACACAGCTGCTGGAAATGAGCCCCAGCACTTGAGTGAGCTGATAAATGGCCAGTAATAAACTGTATTGGTGACCACCTCATTGTCCAGACGGTGATCTGTCATTTCTTACACTGCCAGAATCACTCAGGGTCTGCAGGTGTGTTTGAAAGACTGACAGCAGTGCAGAGAATGAGGAAAGGGAGCTTGCTCAAACTTACACCCAAACTCACATTATGAGCAGCACAGGACAGTCGGTTTTAGACACTACAGTATATGACAGGAGTGCATGACAGTCATCCGTGTCTATTCTCAATTGCTTGTAGATTTTAGACTCTAGATGCAGGGCTGTGGGGGTGCATCTGTACATAAGGCCTGTGATATTGACATGAATCTAGGCTGTGTTCTCGTTCTGTCAGGCAGCACCTGTGCTTACACTCCAGTTCAGGTGCTCAGATCAACTGTATATGTTTAATAAATTCATCTGCATATCCGTCTGTCATCAGACATGACTGGTGCTTAGGTGTATCACACAGACCTTCACACTGATGAATAACATTGTCTCTCCAGTTGCTGGTTCTAAGAGCGAGTGTTGCAAGTTCATTCATGATTTCTCACAGAAAAGTCTGTTTCAGCAGCCTAGGGGTGGAGGAAATAATTAATTCCCATATGACTTTCTATTTTAAAACAATTCAAATCAATTCTCAATTTCAAGAGTGGATTTATTGAAATGTTTGTTAATAAAATGCTGTTAGAACAAAAAAAACAGTTTAGAGAGCATGCAGGCTCCTCTATGTGTCTGTTGTAAATGAAGCTTACTTTACAACTGACGTTCTGAACAACACCTGCTTGTTATCACTACATATTCATCATGTAACAATATGTATTACTGCAAACAACAGGCCACTGAACGCTTGAATTCAACTTGATACTCACATAAAGCGACTGCATGTTAATGATGCAGAATTTCTGCATCAAGAAGCACACACTGCTGAAGGATCCAGATGTGTGAGACGGACCAGGAAGCAGTTCCATTTTATACCCCCCACTTGACGTAACACCATAAGTGGATTCATCAATGAGGCAACCTCCAACCTGGATTCCAAACCACCGAGTGAGCAAGGCTTCCTCTTTTCATCAAGGCTTTCATGTCTGATGTCAACTCCTGATCGGTCTTCAGCACTGCTCTCCGTGCAGATCCTACACTCCTGCCCTGTGTACCTTTAGTCCAGCTAGCTGAAAGACAATTGTAAATTATAAAACAAGTTTTCAAACAACTTGGGTGATACACTGACAGCCACCGAACAGAACAGATAAACAGTCAAACGAAAAGCAAGTGACCAAAAATAATGATTTCAAGAAAACATTTCTGGATAAAAATGAACAAGAATCACTAGCATATTTTTATATCATATAATAATGATCAGTATTTAAGCAAGTACATAACAGATCAGAGTTCAGTGTCGTTACTTTATTCTAATTTGCAACGTTAAGGTTATAGTCTGGTCTAGTCGACAGCGTGCGTTTGTTTGGGCCCTTCCGCAAACACCTGGGCACTTCAACCAGCCAACCCACTTTATTAAACACGGGCGTGCGCATCATCAAGATCGCAATAAAGTTACTTGAAAATTTGACTCAGTTTTTGCACAAACTTGTATTAAACGTACTGGGATGCCATAAGAGATGTCGTTGACATTAACACGCTGCCTTTTCCGCTTTAAAACAGCAGCAGGACACAAGAAGCGCCAACAAACGACTTGCCAAGCGACAGTTGTGTTAGCAGGGGGCAGTGTTTCACAGTCAACTGAACTACAGAAACAACCTTTCAACAGGAACAAATGATAAAACAGACACACAAACGTTGTTCTTTACAGTTATAAAAGACATTATTCCCCTGGTTTCTGGTGATAACAGAAATTATAATTATGTTTTTTATTATTGTCAATAATGTTACAAATCTGTAAAGCTTGTTTTTTGCTGTTTATGCCTTATGTCTCTAAAGCCAGGGAGTTGTGTTATTGGTAAATTAAAAGTTTATTTTAGTGGGATGCCACAGAGACCCTGCAGAGGGTAAGCAGATTTGGAGAACTGATGGATGGAATATAGGGTCTTGAAATTTGAACCAGGGACATGAGGTCTTTTCCTCCTTCATAGGTTGATTGTATTGGGATATCCTCTTTTATGTTTGTTTTTTGTTACTTTATTGTCCTTAATTCTTTTAATTTAAAACTGTTATTTTATTTTATAAACATTTTAAACTGTGCCATCTTAAATAAAAAACAGCCTCTTTCATCCTTTGTTGTTTACCATTAAAGTACCGTGAGAGTTCTAGGTTCTGCTCTTCCTACATTGGCTTTATTCATGTGTGCTGTTTGTGTACCGGAAATTGTGTCTTTAATTTGTTACTAAAGTTGCCATTATATGTTGGAGTTCAGATGACGAGTCAGCCTGGTTGAATCCACAGTTTGATACGAGGCTGAATGCAGTTACACTGTGCCACAAACAAACAGCACAAACAACACTTTTTTACTAGATAATTAAACTCTTTACTAAACTAAAACTAAACTCCTCGGAATCATGCCACAAGGTAAAGTAGCCTGGGTCTATTTTTTCAGTCTTTCAGTGCAGAAACTATTGGTTTAAATGGGGCACAGGGAAAAAGTGATTTCCATGCTCTCGTGCAGTGTGACCTAACACAAATGGAGTATGAAAGCATACTGAATTGAGAATGTATTATGCAAAATGGTTGTGTTGAAAATGCAAATACAGAAATATATTCATATTTTACCTACTGAATTGTTAATTGAATAGTGTTTGTTGAAAGATAACGAAAAGTGACATATTTGTCAGGTATGGGCACATGAAATGTGTCCTCTGTATTTAACCCATTACCGGTAAGCAGTGAACACACGTTAACAAGGGCGCCCAGTCACAATAGAAGATAACGTTGTTGGCAATCATTAGTGGTATAAACATTTATGGTAGTAATTATGTGATTGTTCAGATGTCTGTAAGATGAATAAACATGGAAGGGGTGTTTGATCAGTTGTGTGTGAGTGAAACTCCAGCGTGTGTCGCTGCAGCTGGAACACTGAAGGGTCAAAAATCTGCATGATCAAGGAAAACACAAAAACAATAAACTAAAATGCTAAAGTAATTGATGCATATGGAGCAAGTTATCAACCCCTCAGCTCCGGATCTGAACAGTTCCTGTCATCAAGCGGTTGCTGGGGCTCTTGGCCGCTGTGGTGCAGCTGACAGCATGATTAAAGCAACTGCACTGTGTAAAATAATCAAATAAATTAATTCATTACCTTTGTCACATTTAAATAATTAGATTTGTTTTGTTTCATTGTTTTAATACATGTTAGATTAACTGGGTTAACCCCCAGTATATCATGACAGCTTACCAAATAGCAGCCAATGTGTGTTCAACTAATTATTTTTTCAAAGGCAACAACTGTTGAAATGAACAGGATGAAATATCTATTCCCATTTTAAAACTGAAAAACTAACATTTTAACCCAACAAAAACAGTTCCAAAGAAAGCCAAAGATTATTGTGGCAAATATGGATAAGAGGAGTGATGAAACAGTGAAGAAGTAACTTTTGTGTGTAGTATCAGATTTTTACTTTATTTTGGTCTACCAATGAAAATACTCCAAAAGAATCAGGATCAAACACTGTGTGACTTACAGCTGTGTGACTTACACAAGTTTATGAGATTCACATAATTAAAAATAAACAACATCTCTGTCCAATGATACTTTAAAATAGTGAAATCAGTCAACTGTATTTGAGAATGGTTTAAAATAAACTACAAGACAGAAAATATTAACCAGAGGCAGATTTACCATATTGAACTTCATACAAAATGTCACAATTTCCTCCAGTCTGACTCTATTGGTGGTCTTTACTCTGAATTATCTGAATATATAATATCTGAATATATTATCTGCATATGCCTCAAAAGCATCAAAACCAACAGAAATACTGTCAAACTCAGAGCGATGGGAAGAATATGCCCTGTTAGACTCACTTATCATGCAACTTCATTCTACACCAAATATGAGGAACACACAAAATCACACGCAAACACACACAGGCCACTTATATGCTGATATAAGTAATGTATGCCCACTCTAATATATTACCATCATTTATAACTCATCAGATTTTGTGATAATTATATTCAAATTTAATGTGCTTTGTCCAAATCTGTATGTGTGTGACTGAAATTATAACTCAGATTTACAAGCTGTTCTTCAGAAAAGAACACAAACATGAATCTTGTGTCTTCTACAATCATGTGCAACTTTGCGGTGCTGGATTAGGCAACCTTCACTGTTGCTGTTGCTAACTAAGTATAAATGCAGAACACCCTAGCAACTGTACTATACAACCTAACAATCTTTCAGAGCATCTAATTGAGCACATAGCAACACACAACTTCATAGCAGAACCCTAACAATCATGCAGAACATAGCAGAAAATGCATAGCAATGCACAGTAATTAAACAGAATAATTTACACAACACCTGAATGTTGTTTTGCACAGCATCACAACACAAATGTTTTAGAAACTGTCTGTATCTAGTTTGTGTCTATATTCTTCCTGAACACTGTGCTGTAGATCTGAATTAGATGCTTAAGGGAAACAACAGATGTCACAACAGATGTCACACAGTCGATCTGTTAACAGAGATAAAACATGTTGCTGATACTCACAGACAACAGAACAGATGATTCATCAGACAATGTAAGTTATACAGCAGCTACTGCTCCCACATCACACCACTGAACTTCTGTGTTTTCACTCCACTGAAGGTTCTTTAAAGAGAAGATATCACTGCTAAAGAGAAATACCCTGTCTGCAAAACAGAAAATATATCTGCAAGCAGCACACAAGAGGCCCAACACCACAATGAAATTCACATTGTACTTTAAAGCAGATTTGTTTGGTTTTAGCACTCCTGCTAAAAATACACCATTTTTGGAAAATACAATGAACAAAATATTTTATTTTTATTTTTAAACTCTAAAACACACTAAAACACATGCACCCATAATAATCATAGAATGAAGAAATATTTTTTTAAGTTATATCACAAAAGTTAAGCTGGGTTGTATGTGAAATTTTAAACTGGCAGTTAGAGCAGTTAGCAGACATTCTTAAATAGTGCTTTTCATTTATAAGCATTAACTTTAACGAGAAATACACTGATGTCTCATCCAAATAACTAATATAATAACTAATCCAAAAAATAATAATTATCAGAGACATTTTTAAACATTAGACATTGAGTCAATCACCCATGGCCAGATCTTCAGTTCAGTTCTCAGGTATCCGTCACAGGCAAACTCTACAGGAAGTAGAGTCTGATGTCCTGTCTGAGGGTCCTGCTGTAACAGGAAATTGCTACAAATCCCATTATCACACAGCAAAGTGGGGAAATGTGTCTGGCCTTCAGTTTCCTGATTTGTTTAAGGAGTCACTGGTGGGGAAGACCTCAGAGAAGTCAGATGGATGATGAAGAATAAGAGTCTTAAATGGCCAATGGCTCTTTAAGAGTCTTAAAGAGTCCTAATCTGTCTTCTCCATCATCTTCATAGTCTCTCTCTTCCTGTTCTTCTGGTCGGACAATTTCAGTCCTTGAAAATTAAAAGAACATTGATGAAACAATCTTGCTGTCTACATATGTAATCTTCTCAAAAATCTCTACTAGTATAAAACCTCACAAGTGATGGAGTGCTCTTTCTAGTGATACACACCACACTAGACTGAAAAACAGCTTCATTCACCAGTCTGTCAGGAACTTGAACTCTCTTCCCTCTGCCCCCAGATGCACTGAACTGACCCCCCTAAAACTTGCACACATGCATGCACACACACACACAAATGCGCACAGACACGAATACGCACACACATGCGCACAATGCTCTAGCCACTTTTACACTTTTTCTGCTCTCTCTTTTGCACACTGTCTGCACTACAATGTTAGCATACTTAAACCTATACTTCAACGTACATGTGAAGCAGTGTATTATCTTTTGATGTTTTACTTTTATCCATACCTATTTTTGTCACTTTGTGTTATGTTGGTGTGTTGGTGTTATGCTGGGTCTGAGGGAAGTGGAACTTTTACATTTTTACATTTCTTACTCCACCAGCTTGAATGAAATGTATTCACTGAGCTCACAGCAGATTGTGGGTCAGCTTTATCTTTGCAGCACAGATGGATGAGTGTCTTCTGAGGCATTCCTGATCTTTTAAAATCCATCACAGTTTTTGGAACAGACCTGCTGTTACCCCGTGACAGTTATATCAGATCAGAGGTGTATGTCTGCACAGACATACCGCTTGGATTCCGGGTGACTGCGGGTGTTTTGCTCTTGGGTCAGAACTATGGGATTGAAGTATGTGGGAGAAGAGCTGAAGGCCTCAAACAGGGTGATGCTGGGGGCAATAACGGATAATTTTGAGGAACAGGTCCAACTACAGTGGCCAACCGGCCAATGGGATGAAACCTGTGAGGAACACAAGTAAAACTTCATGAGTCCTGATACAACACAGAGAATCTCATGAAAACATGTCCTGCTCACACTTTACCCCTAAATAAAATAAATATCATTTAAAAATGGTAAAATATATCAAGTATTAAACAAAATCTGTCTTTCGGACAATTCTTATTCTCAGAGGAATTAAGCTCATTCCACGTTATATTGTTAGACTTGTTATAGTTATTATAGCAGAACTTTTTTACTGTAATGTTATCAGTGTAAAGTGACAGACTGAGAGTGTTTTTTTAATCCCACCTGTCTTATCTTCTCCCTAGTGTGGATCTGGTGAGTTTCCTGCACACTCAGAAGATCTGTCTTCTGTATCTCTAGTCCCATTGAATGCCTTTAATGAAAACATGAAAACAGCACTTGTTATGAGAAAAAGATTCCGGTATTAAAACAGGACAGAGTTACAGAAGAGCATTTACAGAACCTATGAATGTAAGAAACACATGAATGTTTCCTAGACAGTACTGATATTAAATGGAGACTGAAGGAAGACTCTTCAGATATTTCTCAGACCCCAGTGTCTCCTCTAGAAGAGTGAGCTGGAAAACATGTTGATGTCAACAGCTGACATGTTTAATAATATTTATCCAACTCAATTATAGGAGACACATTCACATTTTACATTTACAATAATTCATTTGGAAGGTGCTGTTACCAAAAGCTATAAAACACAGGAAACACAGTTGATACCTAACTTTAACAAAAATGAACTCTGAGCAAACGCCTGTAAGCAAACGCCTGTGAGCAAACGCCTGTGACCATTTACATTTATGCATCTGGCAGACACTTTTATTCAAAGCGACTTACACTGCATTCAGCACATTATTTATGTGTTCCCTTGGAAACCACAATGTTGCTAACACAACGCTTCACCAACTGAGCTACAGGAACACCTGAGCAAAACATGCAGATTGAGGGACAGACAGTGTTTGTGTGACACAGAAGGATACAGGCATCTGACACACAGAACGAGATCAAGAATGTCCTGCTGCTGTGTGCGGCTCCTGCAGGCGTCTACACTGATCCTTCACACAAGAATTTCTGATGTACCTTCTGAATTCTGCTGGTCAGCTGCGTCCAAACCACCTCCACATCAGTTCCTTGACGAGAGAGGAAGTCACGGCAACACTGAAATAAACCACATGAACATGAG
Organism: Chromobotia macracanthus; assembly: GCA_036877525.1. Lineage (NCBI taxonomy): Eukaryota > Metazoa > Chordata > Actinopteri > Cypriniformes > Botiidae > Chromobotia > Chromobotia macracanthus. Next base: position 1,735,910 of record JAZGTH010000073.1, on the reverse strand, counting down.
TAAACAGTCTGGACACAGCTGTGATTATGTGAGGAGCTAGAAGAGTGAAGACCAGGATAAACATGAGCTCAAGCTTAAAGTCTATAGAGTGACACCTGAACTGAACTTTTATTAAAGAGTTCAGTATTTCTGTAATAACACAGATGATAAATCAAAATCATGTTTTTTAAGACTCAAGAACCTTTTTGACTGTTTCAATAGAAGGTCTCTCCACAGGAGTTCTTCTGGCCATCTCCAGCAGGAGTCGCTTGAGTTTTCTAGGCATGGCTAGTTTTTGATTCTGAGACAAATTAAACTTGACTGTAGTCCAGAGAATCGCTGCTACCCCGTACACACACACCTGGAGACAAGCAAGAATATACAGAAACCCACATTTATATGAGTGACACAGTGTTGCGTCTCTAAAGAGATTCCATAGTGACAAACCTTTTCTGTCACAATTCCATGCTCTTGAAGTTCAGGAGCCAGAAAAAATACATCACAGACTGTGAAAGACAACAGGCATGAAAAAAAGATAATATATATAAATAATAATAATAACTACTTAAGCACTTAAAATATTTCTGCTCTTATTGATGTTAAAGATCAAGATTACACTGTTTAAAATATCTGCAGATGAATGCTGGTGGATTTATATAATCCATAACTACAGCTTCACTGATTCAGTCATTTCACACTGTAAACATAGTTTGGGCTTTACAGTAACAGCTTGTATACAGAGATCTGTTAATATGGTAACTGTGAATCTATAAATGTGTTACCTGGGTTTTTGGGTCTCAGAAACAGCACCTCCCCTTTACAGCTCACATACACCGAGTCCAGGCACAGGTAATCTTTTATTACACAGTACAATTCTTATTTTCCTCAAACACATACTACATGAGTGTTAGTTTATTGAACATTATCAAACATTGTTACATTATACAATACTTAACAGATCAACTGAGAATGTTTGCTATAATAAAGTGTTACTTGTTTAATAACGAAACAGCAAAAAGCTGTGATTTGACTTGTACTGGAGATGTGAAGCTGCTCACCTGGCAGGTTGATGTAGGTCTGCAGTGTGGAGAGACACATGTAACATAAAGCCCAGAGTTCATTTACAGAGAACGGCTGAGAGCTCTTAGACAGCAGGTCCCGCAACGACATCCACTGAGAAATAAAACAACACATGACCTCACACACACACTGCAGGAGACCTGCCACTTAAACAGAAACAAAGAGATTCAAAAGTCTGAGACTTCTATTTGACACTTTTTTCTAATTTAATATGCATAATTTTTTCCTATTTTTTATTTCTACAATATCTTTACCAGCATAATCATCTGAAGGAACAGTTGGATAACAATTAGACAATCTTATACTGACCTTTTGCTTTATTGACAGCAGCATCTGAACTAAATCTGAAGATCCAGCATCTTGTGGGATTTAATATAAGCTATAAGACATCTGATCTTATTCACATGTTCGCTGTCACAAATGAACATATTTCATTAATAACTAAAAGTGACTTAAAGTGCAGAATCTGTTAAAGTGTGGATTTTAAGTGCCAACAGAGGCATCAGCTGGAATTGTCCCCTCATCTCCCATTGGTCGGGCAAACAGACAGTCCTGGTTCACTCACAGCATTGGTTGATGACATGCTGGGCCGGTTAGGATGCCCAAAAACAACATCATGTTAAAAACATGTTATCATCTTTTGGTAACATCACAGAATATTACTGTCTTCCACCATACAGACACTCTGCATAAACACATATAGAAGTTGAAACAGGAAGTATTTAATAAAAAATAATTACACACTAAATTAGTTTCTTTGGTAATATTTTTTTATTTTTCTTATTAGGGATAGGTTTAAATTAAAAACATTAGACTTTTGAACCTCAATGTCCTGTTTTGTATCAATAAGAAATATGATTGTGTCTTACCTTGTTCTGAAATTCCACATTGAGGCACAACATATTTCTGGTCATGTGCTTAAAACTACACCCGTCAGAATCTGTGCGGATGTCCTCATTCACCAAGGGCGACCTGGTTTGAACATCTACAGTGTCGCTCTGACCGGTCTCATAGGTGTCAGATTCTGGTGTGCAGTCTTCCACAGATGGGTCACCTGGCTTCTCTTGCCCTGACTGTAAATCTGAACTGCGAGTGGTCTGTTTCGGTGTGACCCTATGCAGCCTCCCGCTCCAGCTGGTCACCATGTTCTCTTCCTCTGTGATGTCTGACAGATCCGCCACCAGCATGCTGATGGGTGTGTATGTGGAAGGGCAAATTGCTGGAGGGTTGTTGGAGTCTGGGACTGAGCAGGAGCGATTGAGGGCTCTCCTCATTCTCCCTGGCCTCCTCCCCTGACTCCTCCTGTGGACTGGAGAACTGTTCTGAGACCTGCTGTCTGGTGAAGGTTCATCTCCTCTGAGTCCAGCTAAACCTCCAGACCACAGTGATCCATTACACAGCAGACCCCTGCGTCTGGCCAGTTCCTCTCCATCGTATGAATCGCAGGAGAAGTTTCTGGTCATGATACAATCGATAATGTGATTTTCCACAGAGTTAGATCTTGAGCTTCTGTATTCCAGAAACTGTTGACTGTGTTTCTGCCATCCATCTGTGAATGTGTAACAAAACTTTACTATGACAAGCAGAAAGGGGCACATTTATGTATTACAGGCTCACAGAAAACAATGTGAGGTTAAATATCTTGGTATTTTACTTGCTATAATTACCAGTGTAGATGGCACAGTTAAAGTTATATTAGTCATGTCACAAACACATCATAAATGTCCAACAGCAAAAAGTGACAGTAAGGGTGAAAAATGGCCACAGAATTATTTTACCATTTAGAACTACATGACTGTATGATGTATGATATGCTGTAAATTTTGTGCAATATTATCAGTAGACATTATCAGTAGGCAATTAAAGTCTAATGACAATATTTAAATGGTAAATAAATGATAAAATACATAATCACACTATATCACAACACGATCAGTTAACAGTTTAATGAGACCTTGAAAGGCTGTGAGTGACTCTATGGACAGAACTCTTCGACCAATGGCAGAGAGTGTTCGACAGACAGCTGTCGACGAGATGTTTTCCAGCACAACCTCTGCCTGAGAGAGAATATCCTGCCAAAACAACAACAATGAAGGAAAGATATTTTATTGAGTCAAATAACATTTTATTTCATTGAATGTGATGCACTGAATCTGAATCAATCTAAACATTGTCTTATTCCTCATAGATAAGCATGAACTGATCAAGAAAAACATTGAATGCATTTACAGATGAAGATCAATCAAGTATCTTCACTGTTTTGTTAATATTGGCTTTTCTATTCTTCTAGCTATCTGAACCGGCCCTCTGCTCGTTCAGTGTGACTTCAGCCCAGTATCAGTACAGCCTCGTTCTTAGTGATTATTTACAGTCATCTGAGACTGATGGGGAAGCAGAAATCTCTGTCAGTCTGTAACTGCAAAAAACGCCTGTCAGAACCAGAGTACATTCATGTGTAGTGTGTTTTACACAGTAACTGGGCACTAGCTCTGAATAACCACAAGGTGGCGCTGAAAGACAATAGAAGGGACAATATGAGAAATATTTATAAATACATTTATTTAAAAAAATAAATAAGGACTGCAGGCTGTACTCTCACTCTGAATCTCACAATCAAAAAACTATCAATGCACTGATAACCCTGTTTTTCCTACATTAAATGTCACATTAGATGACATCTCATAAAACCATAAACAACTGGTCTGGAGGCAGTGAAGCTACAGTCCTGATTCATATCAGTTCAGAGTCTGTACAGAACATTATACAAACATTCAATGAACAGCAGATGTGTGACTCCACCTGTATCTCTCTATATCTTACAGATGCACATTAAATGAAGAAGAGAGAAACAGAAAACTTCTCTGAGAAGATCAGCAGGTGGACTTCACTGCTCCAGCAGCTTTATCAATAATGTTTACCAACAAACATTTTTCTGTTGATAGTGAAAGTTCTGCTTCATCCTCAATCTGCTCTTCACAAACTTCATTGAGGAGAAACTTCTCTTTAGCTACATCATGACATCAAAAATCCCAATGCTCAACATGATATTGACTTTTATTTTCTGCAGTCTGTCTTTTGCAGAAGATTTCACACTGTAAAATATCAATATCAGTCATCTGGTATCCTCTCCCAGTGGGACAGAACATAAACATATAAGAAACGTTATTTCTGAAAGTGTGCAGACAGTTTCATGTAAAATGCTAAATTGATAAAACAGATGAATTTTACTACTGAGTTTGGGAGCCCTCAGTTTATGCAAATGTTTATATTTGAACCTGCAGCCGCGCTCTGTCCTCAGGTTTCTCACTCTGCATCTGCTGCAGTAAACAGCTGCTCTGCGGACTCAACTTAACCTGCAGCTCCACATCAGTGACATAATCCACCGCAGCTGAGAGGGTGGAGCCTAATGAGAACATGTGACCCTGAGAGAGACATTGTGAGAGAGAAACAGAAAGACTTTTGTTGATCATTGACTAAATTACTGAGCACCATTGTGTTTAGGTCAGCTTATGTTTTCTTTACTGTCATCATATATGTAGAGCTGATACTCATCACATCTGTGCTGATCAATGACTTTGACAAGGATCAGAAGTGTGAAGGGCAATTCTGGGTGTCTTTTCCTGACCTGATAAAACAAATCTCACAATTCTGTAGCCCTGATACCAGAAGAAAACATACACAACAAGTTCAGTAGTGCTGGGTACAGAAATAAAATATATGTATTACCACTCTATTGACTGTTGCATTATATTCTGGTTCCATTCCAGAAATGCAAAGAGGCTTCAGCTATTCTTTGGTGGGTTTGATTAGTAGGACAGTTAAACCTAAATTAAAATTAAAATGGATTATATCTAAATGTAATGTAGATGTTCACAGGTCTGCAGTGTGGTCTACTGTATATGCTATGGCAAGCAAGTCTTATAACTGTGGGTAAATATGTACATCATATATTTAATGCACTATACAGAGTCTACTATATATTATAGCTGAAGTTCCTTTTCAACATGCTGTAAGTGTTCAGAATCTGCTTGCTTTGCTTCACTGCACTAGTGAAGAATTACACACATAGTTTGACCTTGTTTACATTCAGCTGGAACTTCAACTGATTTGTGTTCTTCAGAACAAAGACTACTTTTAACACAAAACTACATTTAGGACTACATTTAAGTGTTTGGAATCCAAACTTCAGCTTTTTTATTGTGCTACATATATAATCAGCTGAGCAGTTTGAGCTGATGGGGTCACACTCTCACCTCAAATGTGTTTCCGGTCTTCTCCAACTCTGGAGGAATAAAACAGCCATCAGGATCATCTGGGGAAAAACAGAGAAATTAAAGTAGATTTTTATATTTTCTTAGACACACTGTCACTGAGAGGATATTCTATGTGCCTCAAACTCGTTATTTTGCCTGTTTTATTGTGCGCCAGCTGAAAATAAACTCTTAACTATCAGTACAGTATCATTGTTCTGCAGCCAAAACTGTCAGCTGTAAAAGTCAAGTAACCCACTAACTGTTCACATGAAACAGCTGCAGCTGCAAGATAAATCACAATATGCATATCACAATGGTTTAGAATAACAATGATTTTAATACTTCAAAACATTACAAACAGTCAAAGTTTTAAGGAAATGTGAGTTGGAATTTCTTTTTTCTATTCCAGAAAAAAGTAAAATATGTATATGATGGTTATATAATTTTTCCGTTATTAAAACTATTTAAATTTATGAATAAATATAACAATGAATTAATAATTTAAATTGATTTTATAAACCTAAAGCATTATTTCATAACATATTGCATTATTTGGCAAGTTATTGTGCATCCCTATAAATAACCTGTATGTAAAATGATTGGTGATCCTGTGTGATCTGACTGTGAGTTTAATTGTATTCCCTTCATCAATGAAAGATTCTGCAGCTCTGTAAATAAGTGTAAGTTCTGCTGCAGCGTCTCCCTAACTAGGGCACAGTGAAGAGTCACTGAGGATTCACGTCTCCTCCAGACACTGCAGAGTTTGGCTCTGTTAAATAGGTCAGAATCCATCACATCCTCCAGAAGCTCCTCAGATCTACACCAGTGAAGGAAGTCACTTGTGTATTTAGAGTGCATATGTGCATGATGGGACTTCTGCATTCTGTGTGTATGATTTTTTTTCAGATCACACTGTTTGAAAACTGGACTAGAGGAAACAAGGTGAACAGGAAGCAGGAGTGTCCATCCCCTGGAGGACGACCATCCTGCAGCAGCTCAACACTTTCAACACACAAGAACCAGATGGTCGAGGTGACCCGATAAGATCAGTAAAGTGTGTCTGAGTAGAGCTGAGGCTAAACTCTGTATGGTTTCCTAGATCAACATTCATGTCCCTCTGGTTTCAGTTTAGGTTACGATCACTGTTGAGAAGATTATGAACGTAAGTGGCTGATGAGCACATTAAAGGTTTTAAGAACTCACAGAAGAATGCTTATTAACATTTCTTTAATGGATCTTTGCAGCACCTCAGCAAAGAACATTCTTCTCACTTGTTGCTGGGTGGAATAAAAGGCTCTTAATGTTGCATTACAGGTTCTTCAGCATATTGGTTCTAGATTTCATTCACTAACAGGAAAATGAGCTGTCAGGGGTTTTGAAGTGGCAACACATAAATGGTTCCTAAAGAAACATAGTGAAGTTCTCTAAGAAAACAGGTTCACAAACCCTTTCTGGAATATTTTGAAATATTCTTGAATATTGTTGTATTGTGATATTACAGACTCATAGGAGGAAATGGTGTCAGTTCATTAGCATGCAAACCAAAGTGACAATACTGTGTGTGCTGAGAAACACACACAGATGGTAGATGACAGATGACAGAACTTTTAGTTTAATGAAGACATGAAGCTTATATTCAACACTTTTGTCAACACTATCCATTAGTAAAGACAAACATTAAAAGTGATAAGCAGACAAACAGGGACATATATGAGTGTCTGACTCACCGCTCAGCTGTTCCATGAAACACACATTGCCATGAGCGTTGAAGGCCAATGTGTCGGGCGTTATGCAAAGGGTGTGATAGAGCGGCGAGAGGGCGATGCTCTGAAGAGAACATACACACTCCACACACACTGCCCACATCTCCTGTTCTGACAGCCCACTGTCCCTCAGACACAGAACATCAGCCAGAGAAACATTCTCCTGAGATGAAGGAGGCAAAACAAAGTTGAACTGAAAGATCTATATGATTTTATTTGGCACGTCCCTGTTTTACTGTATTGACAGCATGTCCTACGTTGGTAAGGACCAAACATGAAGATCATGTTTTTTATAAAGTTTTCAGATCCTGCTGGAGAACATCTTGTTCTTGCCTCCATTAAAGCTCACATCTTAAAGGCCATACAATAAGTTAACGTAATATAAAACATTGTTGTTAATTTACTCACTCTCAGGCCATCTAAGGTGTAGGTGACATTTTGTTTTTCAGTCGAGCAATAGATTTTAAGCTGAAACGGTTGTCTTTTATATTAATAAAATGCACGCCAGCAGGTGTCACGTCTTTAAGATTCAAATCTGTACAACATTATTAGCAGTAATGTTTTTTTGGGGTTCTGCTGAAAGAGGTCATCCATCAAAACAGACAAGTGTTGTGGGTTTATTGTGGCTGGTATCTGTTGGTATCTAGTATCCGAGCATGATTGCCATGTTCATATATGCCTAAATGAACTAAGCTAAAGGAAAAGACAGGATAGGTTTTGAAACAAATGCTCCAGACAAGCCAGGTGTGAAAATGCCCTTAAAAATAAAGTTCTTAAAAGGTTCTTCACAGCAATGCCATAGAAGAAACATTTTTGGTTCCCTAAAGAACCATTCTGTCAAAGAGCTTTACTACAAAAAACCTTTTGTAAAACAGAAAAAAAGAGATATTAAAGGTTCTTTATGGAACCATACAGCCCAAAATGGTTCTTGTATGGTGTCGCAAAGCACCTTTAATTAGGTGTATACTGTACATATGCAAGTACTCAGAGCTCAACAAATTTGTTGTGTGTGTTTGTGTGTGTGCGCACTTGCCAAATAACCCTAACCCTAACTTGCCAAATAAATAATTCTGAAACATTATCACTGTCAACACAACACAAGACATGAACTGTAGACACCAGAGCACATTAACTCACCCAGATTATATTCAGTCTTTTAAAAAGACAGTAACTGGATTACAGCACATGAACTGTCTTCATACAGCTGATAAGACCAGGAGTCCATAAACAGACAAAGTCCCTGTGATACAGCGCGCGGGCACACACACACAGAGACAGACACACACACACACACACAGAGACAGACACACACACACACACACACACAGAGACAGA
>JAZGTH010000073.1:1662500-1725000 GCA_036877525.1 Chromobotia macracanthus | reverse complement strand
ACGCAGACAGACACACGCAGACAGACACACGCACAGACACAGAGACACACACACGCACAGACACACGCACAGACACACGCACAGACACAGAGACACACACACGCACAGACACACGCACAGACACACGCAGACAGACACACGCAGACAGACACACGCAGACAGACACACGCAGACAGACACGCAGACAGACACACGCAGACATAGAGACACACGCAGACATAGAGACACACACAGACATAGAGACACACACAGACATAGAGACACACACAGAGACATAGAGACACACACAGACATAGAGACACACACAGACACACAGACACACAGAGACATAGAGACACACACAGACACACACACACAGACACACAGAGACATAGAGACACACACAGACACACACGCACAGACACACACAGACATAGAGACACACACAGACATAGAGACACACACAGACATAGAGACACACACAGACACACAGAGACATAGAGACACACACAGACACACACGCACAGACACACACAGACATAGAGACACACACAGACGCACGCACAGACACACACAGACATAGAGACACACACAGACACACGCACAGATGCACGCACACAGACATAGAGACACACACAGACGCACGCACACACAGACAGACAGACACACACAGACACCCAGACAGACACATACACACAGACACATACACACAGACACACACAGTCACACAGACACAGTCACACAGACACAGTCACACAAAGACACAAAGACAGACACACACACACACACACACACAAAAGACAGACACACACACACAGACAGACACACACACACAGTCACACAGACAGACACAGTCACACAGACAGACACAGTCACACAGACACACACACAGACAGACACACAGACACACAGACAGACACAGACAGACACACACAGACAGACACACACAGTCACACAGACACACACAGACAGACACACACAGAAAGACACACACAGAAAGACACACACAGAAAGACACAGACATAGAGACACAGACAGAAAGACACACACACACAGACAGACACACACACACAGACAGACACACACACACACACAGACAGACACACACACACACACACACACACACAGACACACAGACAGACAGACAGACACACAGACACACACAGACACACACGCACACACAGACACACACAGACACACACAGACACACACAGACACACACAGACACACACGCATACACAGACACACACGCATACACAGACACACACGCATACACAGACACACACGCATACACACACACAGACACACACAGACACACAGACACACACAGACACACACAGACAGACACAGACAGACACAGACAGACACAGACACACACAGAGACACACACAGAGACACACACAGAGACACACACAGACAGACACACAGACACACACACACACAGACACACACAGACACACACACACACAGACACACACACACACAGACACACACACACACACACACACACACACACAGACACACACACACACACACACACAGACACACACAGACACACACACACAGACACACACAGACACAGACACACACAGACAGACACACAGACACACACAGACACACACACACACACACACAGACAGACACACACACACACACACACACACACACACTGGCCTAGATACGCTCGTCACTGAACCTCAGGATGTCCGCAGTTATTCAAGTTTCAAACACCAAACCAGTGTGTTAATCCAAACCCCCATCTTAACCCACAGATTGAGTTAGATCTTACAGGTCTTAGATCAGCGGCAAGGGTCAGCAAACAATAAACATATAATGTGTAATATGATCTTTTCTGTAAGAGCCTGTCAATCAATCACTTAATCAATCTTACCTCATCCTCGAACAGTGGAGGAAGACGATCAACTTCACGGCTATGCTCTTCGTCCTCCTCTTCCTCATCCAGGTCAACCACAGCAGCCCTGAACGTTCCCATGATGCTTTAGGATAAAGTCACGCGTGCTCACAGATTCCAGAACAGCTGAAGCTTCCGATTCTCTCGCGGTCTCCTAGTAACGCGCGTTACACGCGTCACAGGTCGTGCATCCAGACAACCTTCTCACCTGCACTGAGATCAGACTCGGTCCGATACACTCGGTCCGATACACAATCCTGATCATTACAGGGGGACAGGGGACTTTACTGACTCTGCTGTCATGGTAACGGCACACCTCCACGCGCGCTTCTTCCCTTCCGTGAGCTGCGTGGTCCTCATGAGCCGCGCATGCGCGTCAGTGCGTCTCATTATTTCAACAACAGTGCAAATAATCATTATTTATCAAATAATTAGATTGATAAATAATAATCATCATCTCAAATAATCATTGTCCCCCAGCTTCTGAAGTCTGTCGAAATGGGGACACTCCACACACTTCTATTGTTCTGTTTTATACAGTGAGTTATAAACAATACAACCTAATCCAGACCCTAACAGAAAACATTCTGCATTTTTACAATTAAACACTTTACTTACTGTTTTATAGCGTTTTAACAAATGAGGACGTCCCAAAAGGAGGTTTTGCTCCTGTTTTGTTGACTATGTACAGTGTGATCAAATCAATAATCTGTAATAATAAATGTAGCCAGCAGATGGCGATACATGACTGATCAGAATCTCTTATAAAACGCTTTTATATTCAGCGCATGTGTAACTAATTCAGAACAAGGTAAGTCACTGGAGCTTTAACTCAACTGGATCATATGGTAAATGAGTGACAACACGTGAATAATGTACAGCTGATAAAGAACCATGAAAATAGACCTCACTGCACTGACTCGAGTTCTGTAAAGTCTCTATAAATCCAGACGCAGAACCACTCAAATGCAACCACACAGCCTCATTATCTCACCTACACATCATTCCAAAGATCCTTCTCAATTCACAAAACCTCACAGTGTAACACATTTAATAAAAACACTCAACTCCAAAATCAAAGCAATAAAACAGAAGTACTATTTTGTACAAGGAAATGAAGTCTGTTAAGTAGCATTTTTTATTTTAAAAATGAGCATAAAGACAGTGAAACAAATACACCTACTTTACACTGTGTAGAAATACTTCACAATTTTTGCATTACTGTATTGATAAGGACATGTTAAAAACTCTTCATTTTCTTTATGCAAAATATATTTTTTTTCATTTTGGGATAAAATATGACAGAAGTCACTTCTGCGACCTTTTCGAGAAGGCCGAGCGACAGAAGTCCACTTCATCACAGTCAAAAACATAAACAAATGTTTATATGTTGATGAGCGAGTCTTCAGAGCTGCAGGTCACGGCCGCCTGTTTAATTCAGCAAGGACTAGTTTAACAGTGTGCATTACTACATTAGTGATGGTAAAGCAACCTGTCTATACAACAGCTCTTCACCAATTAATCCAGATGAAAATCTGATCTATTTTCCTGCTAGTAACAGTCGACACAGTGATGATGCTCTTGTTGATGACAGAAGTGTGATTCACTCTAGAAACAGTTAAGAATCAGCACACGATAACAGAACAAGCTAGGCAGCTAGCTAGGCTTTGGAACATAATTGTTATGTTTGTTCACGTTGCACCTTTCAACAGCGGAAAAGAAGTCTGATGCAAACAGGCCTTTCTTGTGGATTACTACGTTTCTTCTAGTTGGTATTCACAGTATATATGAAGCATGTTCAGATAATGGACCACGGATAGCTGAAGACTGCTGGTGAGTTTTCTGTTGAATGTATTCTGAAGTTTTCCCCTCAGTATTTAGAAATGATTTGGACATTTGTCAAATACGCCTATAAAAATAAATATATGGCAAAATCCTTTTTAAATCCAAAATTCTTTTCATCAAACACACTTGATTACAGTTGTCTTACACTCAAACATACAATATTCTCCTGCACAAACACACACTATAGCAATGTTTGTCACCTGTAAAATACACATACTGGAATGATACAAACACAATGGCCACATACACACTGCTGTACACAAGATCTGAGAGTGACAGCTGCATGACTGAATCTGTGTGTCTGGATGGAATACAGGAGTCACTCTGATTTTGTGATGGTTGATAGAGTAATTGCCATAGCAACATTTTCCCATGTATGACCAAGAAATTTTATAGCAACGTTAAAACAACACTATCAGCAAACACAGTTCATTCTCAGTCAATGAGATTAAACAGTCAGAAGAGGAGTGACAACCATACTGATCTGCAGTGTGTACAGGGCCAGAGAGCATGTGCTGAACTCTGACGTGGAAAAGAGCCCCTAAACTACACTGTAGTTTCATTTCTCCAGGGTCCTGTGCGTATATTTCCTGTGCATTCAGCAGGGTAAAGCAGCCCCTCATGCACACTTCCTTTGAGAATCCCGTTCTGATTGGGTAGGTTCTGAGGGCAGGACAGTCTGTGAGGATGCAGCTCTTGATGAGCGTGCTGTGGTGACACTAACTCTTCCTCCGCCAGCTTCCTGCATCCGCAGAGGAAGCTTCCAGACTCGCCTGTCTCCACCTGGCATAGAGTTGGACCGAGAAGCTCTTCTTTGCCGCAGTACATGTGGCGGTGACACAGGGTGGAATGGCAAATGGGAGCCTTGTGGTGGCAACTGTGATGCCCTTCATGCAGCAGATGGCAAATGTGGCCCTTAAGCTTGTGCGGGCTGTTGGTGCGAGAGCTGTGGATGCTGCTGCTGCCGTCTGCACTGGAAGGGATATGAAAGGCTAACTCCCTTTCGACAGCCTGATGTCGGCCCTGGTGCCTCGCCCTGCTCCTAGATGACTTCAGACAGCGATGGAGGTGCACTGCAGGTCGGTATCCCTCTGGGTCTGTATGAAGCAGCACATGTGGGGTCGTCACATCCTCCAGCAGCTGCTGAGTGTGCAGGATAGAGCAGCACGCAGAGACCGGCATCAGGCAGGTCAGGTGACTCTGCTTGCACAGGCTGCTGGTACCATGACAGTGCGAGTGGCTCAGTATTGATTTACCTGGACGAGGTGAATCCGAATGGCAGTGACTGTGGGTGTCCCCGTAAACATTGACTGTGGGCTGCCTGTGGGTGTGTCCATGACCCTGGCAAGCCTTAGATTGTCGCTTGGGGCAACACGCGCACCAGCAGTGCCACACGTCATCGCGTTTGGCACAGTGATGGATGAGAATGAATAAACCGAGTGTTACAGAGAACGCCCCGTACAGACAGCTGAAGATCATATCCAGGAAGTGCCCCTGTGATACGGCCAGAGCACCAAATGTCCATGTCGTTATAAACAAAAACAGTGTGAATGTGGCGGTCCGCAGCTGAGCCTTGAACGAGTGCTCATTGGCCAACAAAGAAGGGTTATTGGTCCCAGGGCAGCCTATGTGGCAGTGCAAGCTGTCATTTCCAGGGGCCTCTGGCTCCCCCTGGTGGTGACACTGTCCAATTTCAGCCAGTCGCTGCTGCTCCTCAGTAATGGTCTTCAGCTCGTACTTCCTCTCTGGGTGTTTGCACAGCTGGATGAAGGTGCACAGGATGTACATACAGGTTACTATGACGATGAAGGCGACAGGCCCGTAGAAAGCACCGAGGCTAGGCTTCCACGCCATCCAACAACTGAAATAGCAAAGAGTAATTAAAAGAGGTAGAATGATTATTTACTGTGATGTTAGCAGACAAAAATCTAAAAATGTATTTGAAAGCTTGACTTTTTTCTAAATATCATGTCAGGAATTGTGATTCTGTTAAAGTGGATATAATAAGTTGTTTACATAAATTGATGATATTCAGCATAGATGTTGCTTACAATGGTGTCTCCTCTCCACTGCCGTAGTTCTCAATGTTAATGGCTGCTGTGATTCCACAGATGATGATGGGAACTCCTCCACTCACTAAATAAAACCTGCAGACACAAACAAGCACATATTCACCTCATTTCACACTGAAGCATGAGATCAGCCATGAGTCATGTGACAACACCAGCAAAAGACTACATGAGGAAAAACATGAATATGAGAAACATACAGGATATCTTACCAGTTACTCCAGAAAGACTTACACTTAGTGCAGTGTGATGAACAGTCTGGCTGTACAGAATTAACGTGTGTAACATTAATTTAAAGTCTGAACTGATACATATTCTGGGAATTACACAAAGGTGAAAATGTCTTCACACAGTGAGTTATAAGTGATAACAGCTGCAGTATTCTGTTTCTCTCCATACCACACTTATCTCTAAATCTACCAGTGTGTGCTCCAAGACAAGAGAGAGAGATAGACAGACAGGGTATTAGAAGTGCTATCAGTGTGCCATTACCCACACTGAAGTAACCATTACTTACATCCAACACACACACACATTATGTATTATGCAGTGTAGTCACATTCATTCTTTTTATTCCCTTTCAAATGATCTGTGTAGACAGATGACTGATTGGGCCACCTGTATAAACATGCAGTATACCACAATGAGCCCAGACTGACCTCTGACCTTCCACTTCCTGTGACAAATGAACTAGATGAAAAATCAACCAGAATTAGTCTCTGTGTTTGTCTTCATAATCTTTCATCAAACTCGCTCCACCTCTGTGAAAATTACTTTCCTTGTTATCTCTGCTGTGTGAGCTAACGGTGTAATGTTAACTATTTATGTTAATGTTAACTATTAACATTAATGTTAACTATTGGTTAATATTAAATAACATCTCTTTAGGCAACTCTTTAGTCTTCAAATATAATTACTTTTTAAAATCTTGCTAGTACATAATACAGTGATTTAATGCCAGTTAATGTAATAAAATTGGTAACTGTAGACTTTCTACTAACTATACATAACTACCAGTTGTTAGAGTACTAGTAGACTGTCTGCTTATATCTGCTGACACTTTACTGTGCTGATTCCTTAACAGACATTATACTGATCACGAGTAACTCTGCAAGTACGTCAACTTATATTCATGACTACTAACCTAACTCTAACAGTCTCCTAACATTCCAGTGAGAGTTAGTTGAAAGAAGTTGCAAAGTTACTTTTAGTTAGTTGGATGTCTAGAGTGGACTATCAAAATAAAGTGTAACCAGAAAGTCATGCCAAGAATAGCAAATAACAAAATTTGGCCATTTAACCAACTTTGCTGTATCAGACATGTACATAACGAGGTCATGTTTACCATAGTGCTGTCTACTGAAACCTTCATCTTACATGCTGAGTACTGTTTTACATGCAGTCCCTTTCATAATGTAAACATGATATAGTATAAACCTCTCAGTATATTCCAAACATACTGCAGCCAAAAGATATTGAAGCTCAAGTTATTCTAGAGAAGGAAAGCATTTACCATGACATCCTTAAGATAACCCCCAAATGAATTGGGTAAAAGAGGCATTAGTGTGTAGATACTGAAGGTGCTCTGTCCATCTCAGTGTCTGACTTGTGCTGAGCCTTTTGGAGGGCTCACTTCTGCTCACAGAAACAATGTGTGTTCAGCTGTGTGTGACCTATTTTTAATACAATAAAGGCAAACATTCCACCCAAAAGAACTAAAAATCCACAGAAGACTCCTAATTCCACAAATATTCAAGGAACGTGAATATATACCTGAATATTTCTAAAATATTCTAGCAATATTTCATGCAAAACTAATGCTTTGTTCATCAATTAATCCCCCTCATGCTGTTCCAGTGTAAACTGAAGTTCATTGTGTGAACAAACAGCATTAACATTCTGCTAAACATCTTTCCTGTGAATGAAGAATGTATGAGCTGAAGAGTTTGACATAGGTCAAAATAAGGGTAATAACAAACATCTCCACACAGTAGATACAGACTAGTGTCTCCTCTTCATCTTCACTGAAGACATTCATACCAACAGACCATTTCCTCTTTCATCCAAACTGGCTAATTCAATTATCAGCTCTGTGTTTCATAACTCAAGAGTAACGTGACGTGTCAGTAAAAAGGTGTACAGGTGATGTGATGTCTTGTACCTTAGCATGGGTGATTTGGCCAGGTGAGGAGAAGGTTGGTCTCCATCCAGCGTTTGCTGTGGTTTCTTTGTCACCTGTTTGTAGATGTTCCGTGCCATCACACCCAACCAGAACATGTTGGAGAGCGAAGAGTAATGCAGCACCATTCCAACCTGAAACATACACACAGCTCAGCATATGATAGTCTACACACACACACACACACACAGCTCAACACATGACAGTCTTCACACACACACACACACACACACACACACACACACACACACACACAGCTCAAAATAGTCTTCACACACACACACACACACACACACACACACACAGCTCAACACATGACAGTCTACACACACACACACACACAGCTCAGCACGTGACAGTCTACACACACACACACTCACACACACTCACACAGCTCAGCACATGACAGTCTACACACACACACACACACACACACACACAGCTCAGCACATGACAGTCTACACACACACACACACACCACGCTCAGCACATGACAGTCTACACACACACACACACACAGCTCAGCACATGACAGTCTACACACACACACAGCTCAGCAATACAGTCTACACACACAAGCTCAGCACATAACAGTCTACACACCCACACACAGCTCAGCACATGACAGTCTACACACACACACACACAGCTCAGCACATGACAGTCTACACACACACACACACAGCTCAGCACATGACAGTCTACACACACACACACACACACACAGCTCAGCACATGACAGTCTACACACACACACAGCTCAGCACATAACAGTCTACACACACACACACACAGCTCAGCACATGACAGTCTACACACACACACAAGCTCGCACATGAAGTTACAACACACACACACACTCAGATGACAGTCTAAAAAAAAGTCAGCATGACAGTCTACACACAAAAAAGCTCAGCCATGACAGTCTACACAAAAAAAAAGCTCAGAGACAGTCACAAACAGTCACACATAACAGTCTACACACAAACAAGCTCAGCATGACAGTCTACAAAACACAGCTCAGCAATGACAGTCTACACACACAACACACACACACACACAGCTCAGCACATGACAGTCTACACACACACACACACACACACAGCTCAGCACATGACAGTCTACAAACACAAAAGTCAGCACATGACAGTCTACACACACACACACTCACACACATAAAGCTCAGCACATGACAGTCTACACACACACACACACAAGCTCAGCACATGACAGTCTTCACACACACACACGCACACACACACACACACACACAGCTCAGCACATGACAGTCTACACACACACACACACACAGCTCAGCACATGACAGTCTACACACACACACACACACACACACACACAGCTCAGCACATGACAGTCTACACACACACACACACACACAGCTCAGCACATGACAGTCTACACACACACAGCTCAGCCACATAACAGTCTACACACACACACACACACAGCTCAGCACATGACAGTCTACACACACACACACACCAGCTCAACACATGACAGTCTTCACACACACACACACACACACACACACACACACAGCTCAACACATGACAGTCTACACACACACACACACACAGCTCAGCACGTGACAGTCTACACACACACACCACCCACACACTCACACAGCTCAGCACATGACAGTCTACACACACACACACACAAGCTCAGCACATAACAGTCTACACACACACACAAGCTCAGCACATGACAGTCTACACACACACAAAGCTCAGCACATGAAGTCTACAAAAAAAAGCTCAGCACATGACAGTCTACACACACACAAAAAGCTCAGCACATGAAGTCTACACACACACACAAAAGCTCAGCACATGACAGTCTACACACACACACACACACACAAAGCTCAGCATGAAGTCTACACACACACACACAACAAGCTCAAAAATAATGAGCTCACACACAAAAAAATCGCATGACAGTACACACACACAAAAAAAATATACAGCTTACCACACAACACACACACACACACAAAAAAAACTCAAATGAGTTCACACACACACACACAAAAAAAAAGCTCAACAGACAGCTACACACACACACAAAAGCTCAGCACGTGACAGTCTACACACACACACACACACACTCACACAGCTCAGCACATGACAGTCTACACACACACACACAACAGCTCAGCACATAACAGTCTACACACACACACAAGCTCAGCACATGACAGTCTACACACACACACACAAAGCTCAGCACATGACAGTCTACACACACACACAACCTCAGCACATGACAGTCTACACACACACACACAAGCTCAGCACATGACAGTCTACACACACACAACTCAGCACATAACAGTCTACACACACACACACAGCTCAGCACATGACAGTCTACACACACACACACAAAAAGCTCAGCACATGACAGTCTACACACACACACACACACACACACAGCTCAGCACATGACAGTCTACACACACACACAGCTCAGCACATGACAGTCTACACACACACACACACACAGCTCAGCACATGACAGTCTACACACACACACACACAGCTCAGCATGACAGTCTACACACACACACACACACAGCTCAGCACTGACAGTCTACACACACACACACAAAGCTCAGCACATGACAGTCTACACACACACACAACAGCTCAGCACATGACAGTCTACACACACACAAGCTCAGCACATAACAGTCTACACACACACACACAGCTCAGCACATGACAGTCTACACACACACACACACACAGCTCAGCACATGACAGTCTACACACACACACAGCTCAACACATGACAGTCTACACACACACACACACACAGCTCAACACATGACAGTCTACACACACACACAGCTCAGCACATGACAGTCTACACACACACACACACACACAGCTCAGCACATGACAGTCTACACACACACACACACAAAGCTAACAATGTCCTAAAAACCCACTAAAACACTAACACACTTTTGATGGCTCCTGGCACTTAGAATATCATGTAAATCTGCAGTAAATGCTGTCACCATTAAAAACCATAATATAAATCAAAGTATTATGTCATGTGCTGAGCTGTGTGTGTAGACACAGTGTGTGTATGTGATAGTTACTGTGTCCCCATACTGGTCGACCAACATGAGTTTTGCAAAGGCTGAAGTTAACACTGAGACGATTAGACACACAACATTTATTTCAGACAATATATCAAAATACATACACAAAAAATCCAAATGTCCATTTGCAAAGCCAACAGAACATTTTAAAATAGACACAAAAACTATTATTTTTGTTAAACAGCCAAACCAGGCCAGTTCAATTTTTTAAGGATAGACTCATACACAAATTAACCATGGTCTTCTACAGCAACCATAGTTTAACTATGGCATTTGAAGTAAAACAGTGGTTATACAAGTGGTAATCAATAAGCCAAAAACATGGTTACCACACTTTTACTATAAGAAAACAAACAGCTCAATGTACTGTAAAGTGTTTCTGTGTTTCTGTCATATTCAGCTTGTTTTATTCATCTAAATGAAATGTTGCACTGTTATATTCTGAGCAGCAACGGCTGCTAAATATCATCTCACATATTCATCATCTCTTTACAGGGAATAATCATATTTTCACTCTGTTCTCATTTTATCACAGAGACCATGTTTGTGTGGAGAGCCATGCAAGCAGAGAAAACTGTTCTCTCGACACAGATCCAGCTGAAATTACCAGAGGGAGAGAGAGGGAGAGATTCCGATAACATCAGGAGTCAATGACTGAAAACACATTCCATTACACAGATTATACTATACTGGCTCATCCAATCAAATGCTGCGAACCTCCAGCCCCTGAGCAACACAGACTAGATGCAATGAATATGAGAATGACCTTTAGAGAAGACCCGCACTGTCAGAGAGAAAAAACCTCCTGCAGAAACTCCAGACCCTGTGCAGCTCTATTCTGAACCCTAGAGAGATGTCACCTACACAACAGCAGCGTGTTCTCAACACACAGACTGCATGTGAACGCCTTAAACCAATCAATTACACCTGCTTATACTTCATTATTAACTCTTATTATTAATCACAGTTTAAAAAGATCAAAACTGTTAAATAGCACAAATGGAAAAGTTGTAGGATCTTCAGATCTGGTTGCTCAGTCACTTAACCAACCCTGTTGAAGAAATTTTCATATATACACTTTTTGGTGGCTTTTCCTTTACCATCTACACAAATTTATCCAAATATATTATATATGTTATATATATTTTGTCTGCATAACAAAACTTTTTCCAGGCTCATAGGAAATATTTTAGTCAAGTGTATTTAAACCTTTTGACAGGTAAAAAAAATCTCACTAAAATGTTTAGTCCAGCGAATCTTAGAAAAAGTCATGTGAAAAAGTCTGAAGTATTAATGTCAGGTAGAGAGAAAAAACAACATCTAAAGTATTTTGGTAGAAAAGTTAAAAGTTTGAGGTAACTTACAGGAAAAGCAACCAAATGAGAGAAGAGAGACAGAAAGTGAGAGAGAGTCAGGTAGGGTGTATTTGATGCTCATGTTAGCCATGTTTGTCAGCACACCTACTCACTGCACGTTCATGATCTGTGACACCACTGGTGAGAGTTGCACTGTGAACACACTGCTGATTCCATCTGAACATGAAGAAAATGACAGACTCTGTAAATGAAAAGATCTGTAATCACTCAGTGATGATGAAGAGCATCTTCACTGTTCCACTGCTATCACCTGTCCACTAGCCGTCCTGCTCAAGACATCAACAGTGACAGAACAAGTGTTTCATCTTCCCAATTCAGACTGCAACCTCTCAGTTACCAGCCCTGATCCTGAAACACATCACAGAAAACGGGCAGCACCTTTTAAACGAAAGCTATTAACTGTACTAACTAGGCTCAACTTACTGTAGAAAATCTTCAGCTCTCATGATTTATATAAGATACAAACATGAGTGAATGGAGGAGAATGCTTACACCTTCAAGCTCTCTGACTTATGATTGAAACCTGCCAGAGGATGAAACCCTTTAATGTAAACATCCTGACTTACACTGAATAACTGCATAGCACCACTGTGCCAAACACAATATTCCAGCACCATTGTGAGAAGTTTTGCACATCACTCCCTTTTCCCCCCAAAAATGTCAAATCTGTGTGATATGACACAAGGTGACTTTGTGTCATAAAACAGTAAGTGTTGTCTGTCAGAGTAACGGTATAATCACACAATCACAGTAAAGCCATCAGAACTGTTTACATGAAGCTCTCAGTGAAAGAGAGTCAAAGAGGAAACTCACGGCCTGGCAGATGATGGGAGATCTGACTCTGTTGATGCCTGCAGCGAACACAGCGGATGTCAGAGCTGTGTGGAAGCAGAAGTTCACCAGCATGTGCCATCCCTTCTGACTGATCCTGATCCTCCTGGAAAAACACATAGAAAACACACACACACACACCACACACACATACATACACCACACGCAACGCACAAAACACACACAACATGCACCAAATCCACAGCACACAACACAACATATGGTCAACATGTGTAAAGTCTATCAAATCGCTAATGTCACAGAAGTGCATTGAATGATGGAACACATGTACAAGTCAGAGCAAAGACACAGAACGATTGATAAACATCATTTAAATGACCTTTGACCTGACTGAACCCATTACACCCAAACCAATCACAACTCATTTCTTCTTTTCAATGCGTAAAACACTTTTCTCCTCACATGAAGTGAAAACATTCAGCTCTACAGTGACAGAAGACAGAGCACGACTGCATGATTGCCATGATATCTGATACATCATTTCAATTTTGTTTCAGAAGTTTATTTGATCATGCGGGTGTCAGCCATAAAACGTCACACTGAAAATTTTCTGCCCTTGTAAATAATTATCCCAAAATCTGTTCAGGGGGAAATATTACTTAGTAAAACAGACGCAATCAGATGCAAGCCATTTATCTCCCTCTCCTGAATATCTGTGTATAAGAGTGTGTGTGTCTTGAAGTCATCATTATTTTAAGCTCTCCATTTTAAACCTATAAAGTTCATTGCAGTGGATTGCAGCTTTAATGTCCAGAGAACAACTGGCCCTCCTGGTTGGGTCTGAGTCAGTCACACTCGGTACTGGCTGACCATGCCTAGTGTGGGTACACCCTAATTTAAAGCAACTTCTAGTGCACTGGGGAATACTGGACATGTTTACCAGTACATGCATTCACTGGGAATCAGACCCATGACCCAACTTGCCCTTCATATTCATAACCAGAATAATGACCTCTTAGCTGGTGGGTTTTATCCTGTATATATGGTACACACATTTATGATGCACAGGCCAAAGCAACAGCGTTTTCAGCAGGACAATTATTTTCAGTGTGAGGACACTGAAGCAACTGAATACAATAGCACATGAACTCAGAACTCAACATTAGATCACTCCAAACACACTGGTGCAAAGTGAGAGCAGAGGATTGACAGTGTGTGTTTAAACCTCAGCTGCGTCATTATGACAGAACATCAATAGAGCTGAAACATCTCAAGCGTGTGTGTGTTTTACTGAAGAGGAGCAAATCATCAGTCAATATGATTCTGATGGGTGAATGGGAGTCCAAAACTTTTACCAGAACATTCAGACCAGACTTTGCTAGGAAGGGGGTTCTGGTGTGTATGTACCCTACCTGTGGTGCACTATGTAGGTGATGATGGAGGCAGACAGACAGAGCAGCATGACGGCCGTGCAGGCATAGACCACGGGATGCAGGAACTCTCCAGGGTATGGAGGAAATGACAGCACCTTCTTCAAATCCTGAGTGACATACAGACAGAGAATCAGTTTCTCCCACACAGATGCTGCTGTGTAACCATGACAACACTGTGACTCAGGACCAAGAGATCTTGAGGGGGCACTTTCCACAAATAGAGCACAAACTGGTGTGCTCTGACTTTAATAAAGACAATAAATCTTGTGTTCTCTGAAGCGAGAAGATAAACAATTATCTAACCAAAAATTAACAGAGTACAAAAGCATCCAGTTTTAATGGCATCCAACATCGTCTGTTACTTAGTATTGTCCCATATTTTGAGCTCAACCCTGTTACTGCATGATTACTCTGAATGTATTACTCTGAGGTATAGTAATATACAGTTTATCTCAGTACTCTAAGGAAAACAACAAAAACACATTGTTTTCACACATTTCATCTGAAGTGAGTTTATTTGCATGACAAAAAGGTTTCATATTGCCAAAGCAGTAACACAGAAGAGCACAATAAAACTGAGACCAGAACTTTCTCTCTCTCACTCAACCATCTCAGTGAGACAGGAGCAGGTTTATTATTATCATTAAGATCTACATCACTGTTCAAATGCCAGATCAAGTTTCCCAGCCGTGCACAAACATCTCATGTGAATCAGCAGCAACTGAACAGTGAGAGAAACTCACAGTGATGCTAAACACTGAACGAGACACATGTAGTCCTCACACTGAAACATAGCCCGACTTTACACACAACAATCTTCTCTAAACACTGCCATCATGAAACAAACCGTGACTGAATGTAGATCATGAAGAGTGTTCATTCACACACATTGATGTTTCACCGGTTTTCTTCCACCTTCACAGTCTGATTTCAAACAGCTTTACACTGTGAAGATTGTAAATAAATGTGCTGCATAGAAACCTAATTACTACATACAGCCATTTTTACCAGACTAGCCTTACAGAGGATTCTGTGGTGATAACCTGATACACTGATGATATAATACCATATGTATTATATATAATACCACCTGTATTACTTTATTTATGAGTAAATGTCATACTCATATGTATTCATACATCTCATATGTAACTAATAATATTTACATGGTAGCCCATGTTATCGTAAAGAATACCATATGGTGAAAAGAACAACAACAAAAAAACATAATAGCACCACGGTACAAATACCATGTAATTACCAGAGTAATATCATCCTTGACATCACAAACATGTCACCCAGACAGCTATGAGATGTGTGTCTGAATCAGAAATGAGCCCAGATCCTACAAACCTGTGTGATGTTCAGATTCTACTGATGACTGAAGCTCTGTCTCCAGTCACAGCTGCTTCCCTACAGAAAGCAGATCTCAATGAGGAAAACTGGTCTCAGACAAACTGTAACAGCACATCTCCAATTCACTTGAGCTTCAGACCAAGTGTACTGAGTAATGAGACTTGTTAATATTCAACTTCATAAACAAGACGAGGGATTAGGTCACACAAATATACAATCCTCTGGCTTGTGTATGAACATTTGCTCATTTGATCCTCTAATGAAACAGGCTGTTATAAAAAATAACACTGAGAAGAGACCAACACAACAGAGCAAAATACCACCACACAACACACATCAGTGCTTAACAGAACAGCTCTAAACACAAACAACTACACAGACACACACACCTGGACAAAACACACAGACATATTAACAGTCTCCAACAATGAGACAACAATGAGACAGAGAAGTAAATAGCAGCCAAAATCCTACAATGAACAGAATATGAACTCATTCCCCTCTTAAGAATTATTTAATACACACTGTACTGAGAAGAAAAACCATCACAACAGTCATAAACTGATGACAAAAACCCTTCATAAAGTCTCTAAACACTCTTTTCTGTCTCAAAACAAAATACCCAGTAACTGCTTTTTCAGAGTCTTTATCTCCCACAGGAGAACACACAGAGCAACAACACATCAGTTCTACTTACTAATTACAAACCAGTCCAAAACACAGTCCACACAGTCTCTTCCAGCTCCTGCCGTCAGGAAAATGGTACCGGAGCATCAGAGCCCGCACTGCCAGACTGCTCAACAGCTTTTTACCCCAGGCTGCGAGAGCCCTGAACCCAAGCACGGCCCCCCTCTGAAAACCTCATACCTCTTAAATATTTTTTTTTTTTTTTTCTTTCTCCCTTGTGCAATTCTGAGTGTGCTACACACAGGTGAATAGGCCGCACAGACCACCTGTAGTAACACACTCTCCTCTGTGTGCACTAGACACTTTTTACAACCGAGGTTACATAATCCCACAAAAAAGACTCATAACATATGTATGTTTACAAGCCCATGCACTACAGATCATCTTGTACTGTTCTCCAGCCAGGAACAGTGCTTGACTTTGTTTTTCCTCGTGCAATATTTATGTGAAACATTTGTATAGTTTGTATTTAATAGTTTATGTACAGGCAACTTTATATATAGTATATTTATAATCTAATTCTGTTAGTATTTGTGTTTAGATTTATACTGTTTCACGTCATTGTTGTATGTCTGTATTTATGTAGCACCGTGGTCCTGTGAGGCACGACATTTCGTTCCACTGTATGTCCCCACATATAGCGGAATGACAATAAAGCTCAACTTGACTTGACTTGACTTGATAAGAAAACTGGCTCAAGTACACAAACACACACTCACAGACACACTCACAGATACAAACTTGCAGACACACTCAGAAAAAACACACACAGACACACACTCACAGACATGCTCAGAAAAACATACACAAGCACACACTCACAGACACACTCCGTAAAACACACAGACACAGACACACACTCAGAGGAACACACACAAACATAGACAGACACACACTCACTGACAGGCTACAGTTTCAAATGTTTTTATTAAACATATTTAATAAATATCCCAGCATATTTGTTTTAACCTCCTTCCATTCCTGGTTCTCACTACCAACCCTATGAATAAATTAAACCAGTGCTGCTCTGCACAAATTCAGTTTTATGTTTCACAAACTAAAGCCAAACAAACTGAAAGACACCCACTTACAAAACAGTGTCAGTAGTGTCCGATCTGCATCAGACTACAGAAAGCTGAAGGTGACAAAGTTCTTAATAAAACAAAATACTTCTGCAAGTATTCAGAATAAACAGAAGGACACTTTTTAGCTTCAGCAATAGTTTTCAAGTGTATCATATTCCAGTATGTCTTCATAAGACATCAGTGCGTCTTCGTAAGGCATCAGTATTTATGATATCAACACACAGTGAAACAGATCATCTGACATTAATACAGGTACAGTTGTGCATGAAGATGTTTCTGTGTGGCATCTTCTAAGCAATCAGTTCTTATGGACTTGGACTGTAATTTTTTTCTGGCTCTTCCTGTAATCTCAGTCTGATGTGAGATCAGATCTCTGTCTGTTGGAAGATTTCTTGGTTATTTCACTTTATTTTGATAACTTGGTTTTGATGTCAAAAACTTTTCACCACTGAACAGGTGACCAAAGCAGATTAGAGGTCGAATGCAGTATTAACTGTTTATTTCCTTCTCTGCATAACCCATGTGTGTTTATAAAACAAACCTCATTTCATTGACTGACAAACATTTCAGCTAATAGCCTTTGTTCTCCATCAGCTTATCTGTGGGCTCATGAATGCAAAAGGTCCCTTTAAGCAAGGACATGGGGTTTGGGGCACAGCAATAAATGCCATTTAAAATTAAATCTTACAGATGTTTTAAAGCAATAGCTCATTTAAAAACTCATTTCCTCATCCTCATATCAATTCAAACCTGTATGACTTTCAACCGGACCCATTAAAAAATGAAAATAACGGATATTATATGTACATTTATATGTACATTTCAAAACAAAGAAGTAGTGTAAAGAGAAAACATGATCTATTTGATTGTTGAGCTAATCTATGAAATAAATAAGCTGTTAACTCAAAGTCACCATCTGTGGTGGCACTGAGTAGAGATGAAAGAAGAACCTTAGAGAAGAACATTCACTTTCATTTGAACTCATTGACTCATTTGATTTCATTGGTCAATCTCTGTCTGGAGCTTGTATACTGGCTCCTAACAGAGGTAACTCTAGTAGTGTCTCTCATCTGTGTATACAAACCAGGCAGGACCTGCTTCAGAGATTAACTGATAGAGATGCTTTCATACTGCATTGTGATTCAAACACACACAGATTTGTCTTTCTCTCTGACAAGCAAATCAGCACAGCAGCATGCCAAGAGGATGAGAAGTTAGTCTTTGTCAACATGAGATAATCACCATGAGAAATGAAGGACTCTTGTGAACTGCAGTGGGTTTGTCTGTCCTGCTGGACCTGTCCAGAGTGCTGAAAAACTGGCACGCCACTGTTAATGGTGCAGTAATGCAGGTAAGCAGTAATGCACTAATATATCTTCGAATACTTCACTGTCTTCAGTTCTCAGATGCCAGTTCTTACAGTATGTATGTGTTGAATACATC
This sequence comes from Chromobotia macracanthus, assembly GCA_036877525.1. Lineage (NCBI taxonomy): Eukaryota > Metazoa > Chordata > Actinopteri > Cypriniformes > Botiidae > Chromobotia > Chromobotia macracanthus. Next base: position 1,705,708 of record JAZGTH010000073.1, on the reverse strand, counting down.
CACAGCAACGCCATCATTTTAAACATTAAGGGTAAAAAAAGCTATGTGTAACACATTTTACTATGTTTTAATCAATTCCAAAGACTTTCCAACAAACAAACATAACATTTCCAATACTGACTCAACTTCCCACACAACAGGCTGAATCTAAACACAAAATAAAGGAGACAATTTGTAATCATTCATGTATTCACACACACAGTGATATACCAGCTGCTTGAACATTAACAACCTTGTTCTCTGTGTGAATGAACAGGGAACAGTACAGTAAATAGTGTCACTCAGTGTCAGGCCCCCAAATCTTCCCAGTGACCACAATCCTTCATGAAATATTATTAGTAAACATGACGTTAGCTGTCAAACACACAGCTACAGATTTCCTCCAGACATCATAAATCACATTAAAAACGATTATGACTGATTGAAGTCATTTCCTTCCACTTACATCTGACAATAGTATGAATCATTGAACCAAACGCTTTGAGAAATAAACTGCTCAGTTATAATCTCTGTCTGGATGTTTCCACTGTTCCATGTCATGGACATGACTGATTGAATTACTAGCTATTTAAAATCAATACTGTCTATCAGCTCTCAGCAGGAGGAGACTAACAGCAGAACCGCTGCGCTGTTGTCAAGGTGAAACACACACAGCTGAATGTGCATTAAACAAGCTTGCATCACTTCCTCCTGCAGGTCATCGGCACAATTCAGACTCACACCTCCACATCACTCGTTCTCCAGCTCCTCTCAGCTGCTCAAACACAAAATGGCTGCATGTCATTACAAGACTTTAAATTCTGATGGTCAGCGCTCATCATATGATCTTTTTATTTACAATGTTTCATTTATCTTGCGAATGTCAGACTTTTACGTTGATATCAACACTGGTTTTCTGAACAGGGAAAAATGCAAACTGTGAATGAGTTTGTTAAGCTGTATAAACTTCACAATATTTATTATCTACAAATGCTTTACATATAGATGCCTCTGTATATTAAACTGGTATTTGGTCAGATAAACATAGAGCAAGTTTAAGCTTTACCAGTTGATCAAGATCTGAATATTACTGATTACAGACCTGAATGCCATGAAATCTTCCAAAGAGCAGAACACTAGTTGTAACAGTTTTAGGTTAGGTTAGAATTGTATTAAAACTGCATGTAGTGTGTTTGTTTAAAAGAGATTGTTGCTACTGGATAAGCAACAATCTCCACTGAAAACATGCTAGAGGATCAGACAACCAACTCCAAAACATAATATTCCAGGATACTACCATAAATCAATCAATAAATAAATGAGTATCAGGATGACACTTGTTACATCTCTGCTGTGGGTCAAACACACACTGACTGGCTGTCATTGATATGACTTTGACTTGGAAAAGCAAACTGAAAAGGAGATGAGCCACTGTAAGTCACATTCAACTGATTCTTGTAGGAAAATGATCTATGATGCATATCAGTTGTGAACGTTCCCAGAATTCCAGAGAAGATCGAATTGTTAAGAATGGATTATTATCCAGCCAGTGTTGGTATGACGAAAATAAAGCAATAATCTTTACCATTTTACAAGATTATTAAACTACTATTTAACAATTTTTAAAAACACAAAGTGATTTTGAACAGTCACAGGCTCACAAAGGATCTCCACTCAAACACATCTGCAGCTCGAGTGCTGTTGGCATGAGATGGAGCAACAGGTGGAGAAACCGGCCGTTCAGACATGATCAGAGGAACCGTGAAAAACGAGCTCTGGATATAAATGTGGCGCAAATGGTGGAAAAGCTCTTCTCCGACACTGCGGACTGCGGGTGTGGTGACTGCATTGACACGCTCCCTCTCTCTCACTTTTTCATAAGCTCATATCCACAGCTAAACCATAAATATTCATAATAATAGTGTTCATAATTCCTCCTTCCTGACCACGGGAAGTTCAACGCATTCTGGACATATCGTCACTTTCATTACTGTAGCGAACGGCACAAATCACATACTGTACCAGAACACACCATACAGCATCTGATCTCCGTACAGCACTGGATGCAACTGTACATCCACACTGAAGTGTATTTACTGAATACTCCGACACACTTCACACGGATCTCTGTTCTTTCCAGACATCAGACATGTTTTCAGAAACACTTCTTCATACAGTGAATTATTCGACGATAGCTCCACATTTTAAGTATGCGCCACACGTTTTAACCATTGTCTGCTTTCATACCTCCCAGTCTAGTGAGTCCCACTCGTCGGCGAACATCCGGCGGTTTGAGCCCGTCCGCTCGGCGGCACTACGGTTGATCAGATTGCATTGCGCTCCCGGTAAAAACCTCATCAAATCAGTTCGGTACGGTTTCGCATCCGCTGACATTCAACGTGATCCAAACACCATGAGAGCGACTACAGACCGACACGGTCACACAGACGGCGGATTTCAGCTCCTGCGGCCGTCCAGCGCTCCGCTGCCCTCGCCGTTTGCCGTGAAGAATAAAGGCGAGCAACTTCCCCTCCAATTCCTCATTTAACCAAAGTGACATTCATGATGAATTAAACCTAGTGAGGTTCGAACCACAACATTTCAGTCACCAGCACGCCTTTACCTTTGGACTGCAACATTTCACAATCTCCAAGAGCAGTCACAAGGAAACGTTTAATGTCCTGTATTAAAAACACTGCTTCTTTTATATTTATAGAGCATTTCTCCAATTATACCCCATTATTACTAATACACTTCACTGCTTTTGCCAGCCGTACTGGACCGGACATAACTGCGCTTCACTGCCTCTGTGCTTGTAATGTACTCAAGAAAAAGAAAGTTAAAGGCAATCTGAGCTGGGACGTATAAAGAGTTACACTTAAAGCGTCTGGAAAGAAGTAAATGACCTTCAAAGAACTCCTGGGTCACATTACCATGAGCACGGCGAGGCTGTTGCGGGGCCTGGTGATGGTCGTATCGTGTCCGGAGCCCGTTATGTGGCACCCTTCAGCCCTCCAGGCGCCGTGTCCATCCAGCAGGTCAAAATCCCAGTATGCTGCGGTGGGGTCCACACGGGGCTCCCAGGGCTACACCCATCTACACCCGAGAGCAACACACTGCGTCAAGCAACAACCAGACTGCGAAGTCCTGAAGTGTTACAGAGCGACATCCACAGAAAAGATAAGCCATTACAAACACACAGAAACACTTCACAAACACGCACTTCAGTGAGCCACGAATATACGCCAATAAGATCTAATGATCAGTGTGTTGAAGCTTATTGCTTTAGTTAAAGGTAAATAACGCGGAATCTTATTGCTTTAGTTAAAGGTAATTAACGCGGAATCTTATTGCTTTAGTTAAAGGTAAATAACGCGGAAGCTTATTGCTTTAGTTAAAGGTAATTAACGCGGAATCTTATTGCTTTAGTTAAAGGTAAATAACGCGGAAGCTTATTGCTTTAGTTAAAGGTAATTAACGCGGAATCTTATTGCTTTAGTTAAAGGTAAATAACGCGGAATCTTATTGCTTTAGTTAAAGGTAATTAACGCGGAATCTTATTGCTTTAGTTAAAGGTAATTAACGCGGAATCTTATTGCTTTAGTTAAAGGTAAATAACGCGGAATCTTATTGCTTTAGTTAAAGGTAAATAACGCGGAAGCTTATTGCTTTAGTTAAAGGTAAATAACGCGCACGTGTGAACGCGCGAAATGCAATGCAACTGTTGCAACATCGTGCATGCAATACGACTGATGCTCGTGACGTCACGTTCAAGACAAATGCCTGCAACACATCCCAACCGATTAATAAATGCACATGTGATCAAGCGCAATGTTATTAACCCTGTTGGGTGTGTTGGCAATAAACACGGATGGAGGGAAAGATTTCAATCTTACCTAATTTGGTGAACGCAACTGGTGTCGAGACGCTTCTGCGCTTCCCATCATCCGCAAGATTTGACGAATTTCCCGTACAAGGAAACAGTTTTCCATTGCGGAAGACGACGAGCTGCAGCTTGCAGGTGGAGTTTTCCACAGACCGCGCAGCAGCCAGCGGGAAATGAATGGAGGCGATGGCCACCGTGCTCTGAAAGCGGAGAGGAGGGCTGTTAAACAGGCGGACGATGCGCTGCTGTGCGGGCTGCTGTCACACTCTGATCCTGCACTCCGAATAAGAGCAGCGAGCCATTACACACCTGCAGAGAGCTGTAACGTGTCGACTGTGTTTGAGCTGTAACGTGTCGACTGTGTTTGAGCTGTAATGTGTCGACTGTGTTTGTGTCTGAGCTGTAACGTGTCGACTGTGTCTGAGCTGTAACGTGTCGACTGTGTCTGAGCTGTAACGTGTCGACTGTGTTTGAGCTGTAATGTGTCGACTGTGTTTGAGCTGTAACGTGTCGACTGTGTTTGAGCTGTAACGTGTCGACTGTGTTTGAGCTGTAACGTGTCGACTGTGTTTGAGCTGTAACGTGTCGACTGTGTTTGAGCTGTAACGTGTCGACTGTGTTTGAGCTGTCGATTTTTGGCGTTTGAGCTGTAGTGTGACGTGTTTTGTTTGAGCTGTAACGTGTCGACTGTGTTTGAGCTGTAACGTGTCGACTGTGTTTGAGCTGTAACGTGACTGTGTTTGTGTCTGAGCTGTAACGTGACGACTGTGTTTGATGTAGTGTCGACTGTGTTTGAGCTGTAACGTGTCGACTGTGTTTGAGCTGTAACGTGTCGACTGTGTTTGAGCTGTAACGTGACGACTGTGTTTGTGTTGAGCTGTAACGTGTCGACTGTGTTTGTGTTTGAGCTGTAACGTGTCGACTGTGTTTGTGTTTGAGCTGTAACGTGTCGACTGTGTTTGAGCTGTAACGTGTCGACTGTGTTTGAGCTGTAACGTGTCGACTGTGTTTGAGCTGTAACGTGTCGACTGTGTTTGTGTTTGAGCTGTAACGTGTCGACTGTGTTTGAGCTGTAACGTGTCGACTGTGTTTGAGCTGTAACGTGTCGACTGTGTTTGAGCTGTAACGTGTCGACTGTGTTTGAGCTGTAACGTGACGACTGTGTTTGAGCTGTAACGTGTCGGCTGTGTTTGTGTTTGAGCTGTAACGTGTCGACTGTGTTTGAGCTGTAACGTGTCGACTGTGTTTGTGTTTGAGCTGTAACGTGTCGACTGTGTTTGTGTTTGAGCTGTAACGTGTCGACTGTGTTTGTGTTTGAGCTGTAACGTGTCGACTGTGTTTGTGTTTGAGCTGTAACGTGTCGACTGTGTTTGTGTTTGAGCTGTAACGTGTCGACTGTGTTTGTGTTTGAGCTGTAACGTGTCGACTGTGTTTGTGTTTGAGCTGTAACGTGTCGACTGTGTTTGAGCTGTAACGTGTCGACTGTGTTTGAGCTGTAACGTGTCGACTGTGTTTGAGCTGTAACGTGACGACTGTGTTTGAGCTGTAACGTGTCGGCTGTGTTTGTGTTTGAGCTGTAACGTGTCGACTGTGTTTGAGCTGTAACGTGTCGACTGTGTTTGTGTTTGAGCTGTAACGTGTCGACTGTGTTTGAGCTGTAACGTGTCGACTGTGTTTGAGCTGTAACGTGTCGGCTGTGTTTGTGTTTGAGCTGTAACGTGTCGGCTGTGTTTGTGTTTGAGCTGTAACGTGTCGGCTGTGTTTGTTTGAGCTGTAACGTGTCGACTGTGTTTGTTTGAGCTGTAACGTGTCGACTGTGTTTGTTTGAGCTGTAACGTGTCGACTGTGTTTGAGCTGTAACGTGTCGACTGTGTTTGAGCTGTAACGTGTCGACTGTGTTTGAGCTGTAACGTGTCGACTGTGTTTGAGCTGTATCGTGTCGACTGTGTTTGAGCTGTAACGTGTCGACTGTGTTTGTGTTTGAGCTGTAACGTGTCGACTGTGTTTGTGCTGTAACGTGTCGACTGTGTTTGAGCTGTAACGTGTCGACTGTGTTTGAGCTGTAACGTGTCGACTGTGTTTGAGCTGTAACGTGTCGACTGTGTTTGAGCTGTAACGTGACGACTGTGTTTGAGCTGTAACGTGTCGGCTGTGTTTGTGTTTGAGCTGTAACGTGTCGACTGTGTTTGAGCTGTAACGTGTCGACTGTGTTTGTGTTTGAGCTGTAACGTGTCGACTGTGTTTGAGCTGTAACGTGTCGACTGTGTTTGAGCTGTAACGTGTCGGCTGTGTTTGTGTTTGAGCTGTAACGTGTCGGCTGTGTTTGAGCTGTAACGTGTCGACTGTGTTTGTTTGAGCTGTAACGTGTCGACTGTGTTTGTTTGAGCTGTAACGTGTCGACTGTGTTTGAGCTGTAACGTGTCGACTGTGTTTGAGCTGTAACGTGTCGACTGTGTTTGAGCTGTTCGACTGTGTTTGAGCTGTAACGGTCGACTGTGTTTGAGCTGTATCGTGTCGACTGTGTTTGAGCTGTAACGTGTCGACTGTGTTTGTGTTTGAGCTGTAACGTGTCGACTGTGTTTGTGCTGTAACGTGTCGACTGTGTTTGAGCTGTAACGTGTCGACTGTGTTTGAGCTGTAACGTGTCGACTGTGTTTGAGCTGTAACGTGACGACTGTGTTTGTGTTTGAGCTGTAACGTGTCGACTGTGTTTGAGCTGTAACGTGTCGACTGTGTTTGAGCCGTAACGTGTCGACTGCGTTTGTGTCTGAGCCGTAACGTGTCGGCTGCGTTTGTGTCTGAGCCGTAACGTGTCGGCTGCGTTTGTGTCTGAGCCGTAACGTGTCGGCTGCGTTTGTGTTTGAGCCGTAACGTGTCGGCTGCGTTTGTGTTTGAGCCGTAACGTGTCGGCTGCGTTTGTGTCTGAGCCGTAACGTGTCGGCTGCGTTTGTGTCTGAGCCGTAACGTGTCGGCTGCGTTTGTGTCTGAGCCGTAACGTGTCGGCTGCGTTTGTGTCTGAGCCGTAACGTGTCGGCTGCGTTTGTGTTTGAGCCGTAACGTGTCGGCTGCGTTTGTGTTTGAGCCGTAGCGTTTCGTTTGTGTTTGAGCCGTAACGTGTCGGCTGCGTTTGTGTTTGAGCCGTAACGTGTCGGCTGCGTTTGTGCTGTAACGTGTCGGCTGCGTTTGTGCTGTAACGTGTCGGCTGCGTTTGCGTTTGGGCCGTAACGTGTCGGGCTGCGTTTGGGCCGTAGCACGTGTCGGCTGCGTTTGCGTTTGAGCCGTAACGTGTCGGCTGCGTTTGCGTTTGAGCCGTAACGTGTCGGCTGCGTTTGCGTTTGAGCCGTAACGTGTCGGCTGCGTTTGCGTTTGAGCCGTAACGTGTCGGCTGCGTTTGCGTTTGAGCCGTAACGTGTCGGCTGCGTTTGAGCCGTAACGTGTCGGCTGCGTTTGTGCTGTAACGTGTCGGCTGCGTTTGTGCTGTAACGTGTCGGCTGCGTTTGCGTTTGAGCCGTAACGTGTCGGCTGCGTTTGCGTTTGGGCCGTAACGTGTCGGCTGCGTTTGCGTTTGGGCCGTAACGTGTCGGCTGCGTTTGCGTTTGGGCCGTAACGGGTCGGCTGCGTTTGCGTTTGGGCCGTAACGGGTCGGCTGCGTTTGCGTTTGGGCCGTAACGGGTCGGCTGCGTTTGCGTTTGGGCCGTAACGACCGTCACTTCACCGCTGCTACAGTGAGGAATGAGTCCGAGTGCACAGCACATGATCGGGGAGAACCAGCGCGTTATTCTGCCTTTAACATCTCAGATTAAAGCCAATAAGCTCAGACAGACAGACAGACAGACGCATGCGGCTGGCGTGTTTTGGAAACAGAAAACGTGGCCAAGCTGCAACACTTTGTGACGCATTGATCCAGAGTTTAAACCCTTTACCTCAGACACAGACGGGTCTCCTACAGATCATTTCCAGAGGGTCGGTATTAAAAATATGTAAGTGTAATAAAACATCCAGTAAAGGGTAAAGTCTTGTTTTGTTCTACCATGTCGTAAATAACATGTCATAAAGTTCATTCAGCTGCTTGGCTTCACTTTACCAAGACAGAAGCAATAACTCGCTTCCAGTGGATTATTTCAAATTCAAGTGCGGGACATCTAATACAAGTGAAATGGAAAGTGAATATCCTGGGAAAATGTTGCAGTCAGCACCAGGCAGGAGAGGGAAAGAGAGAAATCAGTCTGTCTGGCAGCCAGGAATTTCATTCACAAAAGCGGCGCCTCTATTTATCACACGATTTCCTTATGTGAGTCAGAGCTGGAGCGCCTCTACGCACAGTGCACTGCAACATGCAATTCCAGCAGCTGTACAATGCAGCACTGTTTGCATTCAAACCTAAAGCACATGAGCTCTATTTTACTCTACAAAACATGCTCTAATAACAAATGATGCCTGATGCACAAATGATGCACTGTTGCTATGACACCCTGTCCTCAAGTGTGATGCTCTCTGGAGAACAACAGCCTCTTCGTCATCTTCAACTAGTGGTCATTTAAACAATGAGAAGAGTCTGAGTGATATGTGAAGATATCAGTGTTCTCATTTACTGCAGGACGTTTGTGTCAGTGGACTAGAGATTCTTAAAGAAACAGAACCTGATCATTATATAGTTCCTCATTACAGACCCTCATGCTACAGTCAGTACTGGAATGTAGTTTGGCTTCATTTTGACTGCTGCAGGGGTTTAAAACCAGCATAAATAAAAGCACCGCAAGAAAAATCAAGACTTTCTGCATTAAGTGCAGGAACAAACAAACTATATGCAACTCAGTTCACATATGTTATTATTTATGAATTTATACATTATTTTATCCTTCCCTGACAAAACAGCACTGTGATAGTAACACTACAATGACAGTAAAGCAACTGTTCTTATATATGACTATGGTATATAGTGACTACTATATTCATGCACAATTGTATGTATGTGGTACTACAAACTTAATGTAAAAAAACATGGTAACACCATGGTACTTTTCTGATAACACCCTCTTTATTTACACTCACTACAAAAGACATTTCTAAGCAACTGAGCTTGTTTGGTTGAGGAAAGATTATCTGCTGCTCTTCTGGAAATCATCAGAGGACTAAAACAGAACTTGAGATACAATAAAGATCTACAGACTGAACCAGTCGGACGAACATCTGCATTTATTTCAAAAAGCTTTTCCATCATCAGTGCTCACATATACTGGAGCAGTTCGTTCATGTGCTTCCTAAATCAAGTTCTTGGCTTGGCTGCTACAGAAAGACATGAAAAGCAGAATAAGCGTAACTCCAAAAACTCTTAGAACCAAAGGAGAACATCAGGAGAACATTGATCAAAAACATTATCATTACAGCACAGCGTGATAAGATTTTAAGCCGCATGTAAGAGAATCACGTTTGGGTGGTAACTAGAAACCTCACAGTCTCAACCTGTTACTGCATTTGAAACGGGTTTATTGTATTCAGGAGGAGAAGTTATTTCAGTTGACATGCTGGATTTCATCAGCGAGCAGCGCGTCTCACCATGAGTGACGCACAAACACACCGAACAGCTTACAGCTCTGATTCTGCTTCTGTGCTGCAATGATTACGCGACACACAATCTATAAAAGAAATATTTCAACACATTACATCACTTTATCACATAAAAATTGTTTCTACCTCATTACAAAAGTCAAATACAGTGACTGTCTGACACACTGTATTAACTGATCTGTTATCAGCCCACCTGAAACAATCACATGCAGAAGCCTAAAGAACTAAAGTAATTTCTGAAGCACAAGACACCACAGAGAAACACATTCGCAAACACCTTAAAACCTCCAGCCTTTCCTAAAAAGCTCTGACAACCACAAAAAGACTTAAATATCAACAACAAACAAGGTAAAGTGAACTTCATTTCTGCATAGAATGACATTTAAATGAACACCTTAATGTTTTAGTGGGATTCCTCTGACTCTCTGAGGAAGTTTCAGACTTCCTGTCTGAGAGAAAGCAGCTTGTTTGACTAATGACAGTGGTGTGTTTAACAAGAACTGTCTCTTTCACTAACTGATCAGATTATTGACAGAAAACACTGACATGCAGGAGTCAGAAAGGAGTTTTTCTCATAGTTCTGCTCAAATTAAAGTGACAACATCCATCAGAAATAAGACTCAGGAGCGTGTGGCCAAAAAGTGACACACTGTTGCCTAAGGCAGAGTCTATTTTCAACAATCTATTGTCATGAGTATCCCCAAACCACAAAAGTAATCATTTTTATAGTAAAATCATAACCTTATCTTTAAAAACCTGTATTCAAAGCACATATGTTTCTATGTGTGAGGGAAACACTACATCACATCATGTCAACCTCCAGCATGTCAACACATGCAAACACATGCCAGGCTGAAGAAACTTTTGTGTAATGTGACCAAAATATTCAAGACAATTTAATGCTTCTTAAAAAGCCTTCATTAGGAAAACCTAAAGACTTGAAAACTTTTTAAGGATGTGCGGCTACCCTGGTATCAGAGAAATCATATAGAAGAATTTTAACTGATAAAATTAAGTGAGAGAAAATTAAGTGAGATGCAGTCCAAGTATTCTGAGCCATATTCACAATTTGTCTTAATTCATTTGTGTATTTCAGCAGTTGTGAAACAATAAGGTAGTTCACTGTTTAGGCAGAGAACATTCAGTGTACTGGATTATGAAACAGGACTGTGAGAGTTTTGGTGAATTTTTAGTGAAGTCTATTCACAGTTGAACCGGGACACATAAGAGTCAAATGAGTTTATTTTAAATAGCACACACGTGCTTTTCCTCTATACACCTCGCTAAGTTTATTCCTGCTCTCATTTACATTCAAATGACAAAATAAACATTTGCTGTGGAAGTAATTTGGATTTAATGTATTTATGGGAATATTGCAATGACTTTTCATCTAGCAGCATTTGGAGAGAAAGTTCAGCTTATGGACCAGCTGGCATGTGTGAGGCATTTTATACAGAGTGCGAATACATTTTATTAAGTTTTTTTCTACATTTCTGATGCCAACTACATGAAACCACACAGTTTTTACAATGGGTTAATGTAAGATAATAGTTTTTCTAGTTCTCAAGACAAAAAGCACAAGATCTGCCAAGAGTCTGTGAAGCGTGCCGTTAAGAGGGGTTCAGTGTAACTGTACATGTAATCTCCTGACACTGCGGTCATTCCACACAGGGAGACAGAACAGGGTCAACACCATCACTGAAAATTCATCCTGATAACTGCTCTGTAACCAGAACATTTCCACTTTATATTTATAACCTTGCTTGTGTTCCTTTAGCTCCCAGCACTGCACACACCCTTCCACATGTAAAAGACCTTCTCATATGTTACTGGACCTGTACTGTACCAGGATATACAGATGATAATAAAGGGTATAACTCCATAAAACATGGCATAACCATAATACATGTCCAACATTGTTTAATTTTTATAAACAAAATGAATCAGTTTGTTAATTCAGTAAAACATGATGCAAGAGCGATTCTGAGAAATGCGACGAGCTGTTTCTCTCACATACAGCATCTCAATAAACACCCAGAGTCATTCTGCTCTTTTATGAGTCCCCTATAAAGTCAACAGATAATCATCTTTCACTGCATATTGTTTGGTCACCCTCATAAACACTGTTTGCTCCAACACTAACCACGCCTCAATCCCACAATGCTCCTCTCCTCGTCTCTATTTCTCTATTCCTCATGTGACACAAACAAGGTCGTGATCAGTGCAGCTGAACCAGGGCTTGTAAAACAGGCTTTCCTGATCGATCTCCCTGGAGAAAGTATCATTGATATAAAGGGTCCGTTCAAGCACCTCCACCTGTACACTAATGAATCCATCAAGGTCTGCTCCTAGATAACACATCATCTCACCATCTCACACGGCCAACAAAACACAGACCCTGCAGGGAGAACACCTGCAGTCAGCTGCAGTCTTCATACGTGAGCTGGAGTGGCGTATGAGGACCAGTGCATCTGTTCAGTCACGATGTCAAATATTTCTAATTGCTTCCGGAGTATCTGGATCCTGTTGCACATCCATGACCAGATTTTAATCCTGAAACCTGAAATCTAGTTATCAGATCTGCATCTGAATCTACTCGTGGTTTGAAATGTTTTATTATTGGTATACGATACCAAAAAAAAGCTACAAAACATGTGGTCAAAAACCACTCAAGCATTTGAAGGCTTATAACGTGAAGTAACAGAAGTTGTTCATAACAGAATCACAGTTTGCTTTGTTTTATCGCCCCATTCAGAAAAACAATTGCACAGAAAACATCCAGTAATACTGTTAAACATTAATGAACGTCTTTACGTGGTACATGAAATAATGTTGCATGACTTTAAACACTGAAGTTGTGTAACGTCAGACTTACAGAAACATTTCCAGCTATGCAGATGGTCATCAGTCGTGCAGTGACAAACAAATCTGATAGTATGTCAGATCCTTGACTGATGATTTGTGATATGCATCTACAATGGCAAACTAGATCCAAACATGTCACAACATTTCTTTAGAGTGAAAGAATAAAATAAACAGGTTGATCTCACCAGGTCCAGAATGATTATTTCACAAAGAGGGATGAAATTGAAAGCCACAGATTACATAATTCTCCTGTAGAAGAGTAGATTATTCAACAGTCTCCAAACAGATTTCCTGCCCTGTTTAACATGAGTATCAAAATAAAAGTCTCCCAACCTTACTGCATTTTGAAAACCTATAAAACCTATATATTAAATACTAAAAATAACTTCTCATATAACTTACATATATAATTAAATACACACACTACTCATTGAATAATGACACATCATTCATGTGCTGCTCCTCGTTTGACAATAACTGAGAGAGAAAGTAAAATCTGTTTTTCCCCAAACATTTTTACCTGTACAGTACATTCAAGTTATACATTTTGAGTATGTGTGCGCTCCCCTAAGGATCTAACCCTTTGCGCTGCTAACACAATGCTCTACCAACTGAGCTACAGCATCTGGTAATGAATGATGAATCAGTGTGAATGAGGTCATAAAGCCAAAACATTTGACTACTGAACTATTGAAAGTCATTTATTGTAAGTGTAAAACACCATTTTTGAAGAACATTTTTTAAATATAGTCACAACAGTTATTCTCATTACAGGCCATTTTTACAGAGACTTTGAATTATCTTGAGTCTTTGTGATTTTATTGGATGTATGAAGTCACATCTGCTCAAGGTCACACAGGTGTTCTATCAAAGTAAGTTCAACTGAGATCAGTTCTAACAGCGGTAGATCAACACTTCACCCCAAAATTACAATTCTTCCCTCATTTACTCACCTTCATGTCATTCCAGACCTGTATATTGTTTGTCTTCTGAGGAACACAAAAGAAGATATTTTGAGAAATGTTCATACAACGGAAGTCAGTGTGTGCCACTGTTGTTTGGTTACCAGCGTACCTCAAAATATCTTCTTTTGTGACGTGAGGTGAAGTAAATGAAAAATGTTCAGTTACAGGTATAGTTTACCCAGAAATATGGACATCATATACTCATGCTTGACAATGTTTGACAACAATAAAGTGCCACAATACCTTTATAGGCAACACAGTCTAACAAACAAATCATTTACCAAGTCTTGCAAGATTCACAATAAAAAGCATCAGTTGCCACAGGGTAGATGTGACATGAGCTTACCCACACACAGACCTGACATAATTCTAACTCAAAACATGCAGTGAGTTTGGGAATGTAAACAGTAACACTACACTGGCCTGTGAAGACTGGGAATGCAGTATCATTAATTTAGTAGCGCCTTCCAGTGGCCAGAATCTGCTCATACAAACACACTTGACTTTGGGGAATTTTATTCTATTACTAGGCTTAATTGCTTTATTAATTTCAGTTCCTGATCTGACTGCTTTGCAGAAACAACATGCGTTTTTGGTCATTTTTGGCAGCTTTTCTACTGATAATATAGAGGACAGAATCACAGGCCCTTTAAACTAGGACAATAAAACAGGCTTCTGCTGGGTGGCTAATAGGAGTAAAGCCTGTTATCAACACTGGAAGCTGCCATCCAGTACCATACAAAACTTGATGGGAATAATCTGAAGGAAATTTAAAAGGTGTTTGCCTGTGCAAAACTAATTGCCAGTATACAATGGTTGCCAGGGCATTGTAACAGTATGTGGTTGCTAATGTGCTCTGAGTGCTTCTAATTGCATTGATAGGGTTTTCTGCATGCTGCTATGCAGTTACTAGGTGCTTACTAACCAAAGTCAAAAGAGCCCACACTCTATGAAACTTGAGATACAACTTGAATCCCTCATTCCAACAGTCTGTGATTTTTGCCCATTTTATTATCTGAGGCAAAAAGGAAAGTCATCTGAATACCTGACACTTAAATCTGTAAACTTATTAGTAACCATCAGTTTTACTCATTTCTGTGAACATATTCTTAATTACATGATTAATGATTATTCAGATAATGTTTTTGCTAATGTGGTTATGACATCAATACACACCTACAACCAAGAATATCAACTGTGCTGTGCTCATGCCAGAGATCTGAATTCAATCTGTTAGCGTTTAATTATGTGTAATGAGTAAAGCTGCAGTCCATTAAAGTCTATTAATATTCAGTGAGGAAAGACTTAATTAAGGCATAAATCTGTGAACAGAAACTGATGTCAAAACACACGCTATCTAAAGCAGGAAATACCAGAGACCTCAGTTGTTTATATATAAAATAAGTATATCTACGTATATACCCCCATGTACACATGTATGTGTTTATATCTATGTAGGGCGGTGTTTCTCGACCGGGGGACCTCAAGTAACTTCCAAGGGGTCTCAAGATGGCTTTAAATGATTTATAATAAGAGAAAACAAGTGTTAAAATAATCTAAAGCAAGTAAAAACTGGAAAGCCAAAAGATGAGAACCACTGCCACAGGGTTATTACAGGGTCACTCCTGCCCTCAGTATTCAGCACTGTTTCAAAGTTAACTACACAAACTTAGCTCTGTATAACTTCACAGCGTCTAATACAAACAGCATACAAATTTAAAGCAGGTAAAAGGTTTGATGACATTAGACCGATAACTTACTAAACATACTGCAAATGTTGTGTGACCGAACAGTCAAGTCAGTTCACCAGTGGTCATCTTCGTAATGCTCCCCAGAGACAGCGTTTGTAGATACCTGAATGAAAGCGATGGGAAAGACAAACTGTGAGGATTACAGCTCATCTATGATTTCAAATCAGCAAAAAAATCTGACAACAATAAGAAAGCATGATTTATGATACCAAACACATCACATTAAGCTAGTTTGCATGCTTCTTCTTTAACCAGGGAACACTCTTCTGTTTACTTCCTGTTACAAAGCTTAAGACCGTATAATGAAACTAAAGTATGTTATGCTGCTACACTCACCTAACATTCAAGAAATCTGTCAAATTGTTTATTAAGTATATTTACAGTATAAACATTCTGTGCCCACAGGTTTATTGTCCACAAAACTCCCTGTCAGAAACAGCACTTTGTCCTGATTCACACCAAACAGTTTCTTCCTGCTCTGGGGTTTTGTTGGTGTACAGGATAATGTCATCACCACATGACAAAACTACACTTCCAACCCTGTGCTGCAGTTCTTTAATGATTCATCCTCACATTTTTGCCATTACTGATAAAAACACTTTGAGTAGAATGAAATTCTTCTGTTTTTTATTATTTATTAGCAGTGTCATTATTATTATCATTATTATTATTATCATCATTAGCTAAACATCAAGTAAACATACAGTTATTTATTGCAGTCATTTATCAATTATTATTTACTATCCTATGTATTCAAATGTTTGATTATACAGACAGACACAGAATCTGAAGTGTTGTATGTTTAAAGCTGCAATCAGTACCTTTTTTGTTTAAAAATCAACAAAAATCAGTTCAAGTACATAACAGATCAGTGTTCAAAATGGTCTCCTTACCTCCTTAAATAACTAGTTAAAATGTCCACATGCATTGGAAATGAAATATAGTTCTATAGGTGACTCTCCGATGGGGTTTTATCGTATTACGTTTTTAACCTGCTGAAAATTGAAATTGTACAATATAATGTACAGTATTAAAGTAACACTATTACTAACACTATTAGCTTGAAAACAGTGAAAACGTGAAAACAGGCATACTGTGGGAAGAGAAGTACTTGACTATTGAAGGCAAAAAGAAAGATTAGATGTAATCTAATTTCAGAATTAAAAGCCCAGATGCGAAAACTACGAAGATTATGAAAAACAACATCACCAAACAGCAGACGTGAAGTGAATAACAATTACTGAAGCTGTCTGAACCCAAATTAAAACATGATCTTGAGATGTCAATCTGTCATTCTTAAACATTCGTTGTTCCACAAGGGGGATATTGTGGCTTGCTAGTATTGTCTGTCCTTATGTTGCTTATACGGTAATGAATCACTAATGAATTATCTTAATAATCTCTAAAACCATTAGACGTCACAAAGGTTGCAAAGACAGGTTGTTTTGGTGAAGACTCCATTCACATGATCTCTTTCAGCACAGAATGCAGAAAGATCACAGAATGAATGCTTTGCATGCAAGTCATGTGAGAGCGGCACTCGTGACCCTTCAGTCCAGTAATGGCAAAGAGAAGCAGCAGATGGCAGGATTTATTAAAGCAGTTATCAGGAAGCGACAGGTTCTGTGTGCCTTCAACACCAGAAAAATGTTGTAACTCAGAGCCCTTAAAAAAAGCACTTACAGTGTGTGTATTAATGAGCTTATACAGACAATCCATCTGATTGTAATAAACATGACAATTAGACCCTTCATATCCATGTTTCACTTTTTCTAATCTTCACATTTAATACTACAATGTTATCTATACTACAAAATATCTCCACAGCTCTGATGATGATGGTACAATTTTAATAGATAAAAAGTGTTAATCTAGATGAAAGAGCACATGAAACTCAGTTTACTTCTGGAATGTTCTATACTTTTCTGTACTGTACTATTCTTTATGGTACTGTTTGTACAGTACTATATTGTTCTGTACTGTACTGTACTGATTTGTACTGTACCATGTTGTTTTGTACTGTACTATTCTGTACTGTACTGTACTCCCAAGAACACAATGTTGAGCATAGAAAACTGATGTAAGACAGGTCAGTGCCTACGATTCAAATTCTTGACAGTATGAATGTCCCACCCTGAATGTTTTCTTGCTATTTACACTTGAGCTCCCCAAACCATCTTAATCCTGCTAATTTTCAGACACACTTTCTGTCACGCTTAACACTTAATCATTCACAAAGAGGCAGAACTGTGTTCAAAATAAAGGTGGGTCCAGCAGAGCAGGTTAACAATGACGAAAGAGAGAGAGAAGGTTAACCGGAAAAAGATGTAATGCGGGTTTTCCTCATGACAGCAGTGTGCAGAATTCAAAATCTTCTGGATGAGGGAAATGCTTTCGGCACAGTGGCTGAAGGATTCTGCTGGGATCTCTGGGGTTTTAGCCTCACTGGCAGATGGGCTCATGAGACCATGATCTCCTGCAACGCTTGCAGTCTGAACTGGATCGTCTTTGCATCTCTTCACCCATGGAGATGGTGGTGACCATTCTATTAATTTCCTCCTCAACCGTTGTGAATGTGTTGACCATACTGACCATACTAAAGACACCATTATTCAAATTCAGAATGGAATTTTAGTGAAATTTAGTAAGATCTACACTACCAATCAAAAGTTTGGAAACACTTGACTGAAATGGCAGATTAAAAGTATTTTCATTTGAAGACATTTGATTAAACATTAAAAATGTAAAAATAAAAATATAATATATATAGATGATTTGGACCAAATAATGAAGAAAAAAGCAGCCAATATATTCATACATTTTCACAGCCAATATATTAGACCCTGCAGATGAACATCTGCAGCACCAAACGGTTTAAAATGAATGAATTTCCAAACACTCCTACAGTGTTGAGAGCAGCTCACCTGTTTCATACACAGCCTCAGAGGCGGATGTATAATGACCCTCTGCAGTGTACTGAGCCAGCCGCAGAGTGTCCAACCCACTCACAGACTCATTCCCACGCGCCCAGTAAGACTGATGTGGATCACATCATTGACGTTATAACCCCTGTGAACAAACACACAAGTTAGACTGCTCACTGAATCAATCATGAAGGTAAACGATTATACAGATACATGATACAGACCTGCTGCCAGCTCTCCATCTCAAGACACATGAAGTGATGCTTTAAACAGTTACAACAGAAGCCTTGCTGTGTGAACATCACCTCGCACTGGACTCTATTAAAACATCTGGTGTTCTGGTGTGTACTTCTAAGATGTGTCCTCCAGGTGATGCTGTTTCACAGCAAGTAATGCTGGGACTTTACAATGGTAAAATCTTGGAGTCAAGGGATGGTCATTTATGCGTGTTCACAGATCTCTTGAGGACAGAACTGCACAACCTGATTATCTGTACAGCAGCTGTACAAATTTTGTCTTTGAACATTGTCTTCCACTACATCAACACTGAATCCTTCATTGTCTGTTTCTGTCATTCTCAAATCAATATTGAGGCTCAAAATGACCTGTGTGTGAATACTGTACATTTCCCAAAATAAAACTTCCTTTTGAGAAATGTCCAGGTTTCACTTCAAAGTAAATAAATAAAGAACTAAAGCATTGGTTTCTTACATAAAGAAAATTAAGACCATTATGATCATTAAATCCCACAGTTAATTTTTTTAACAAAAGTTTTTGTAAAAGAGATTTGTATTTAGTTTGAGATTATTCATATAATTGACCTTATGTAACTAAATATTACAGCATATGCTGCACTGGATAAGAGTGCAAAAAAAAACACTAATTTGAACTGTATATGCAAGATTCAGTCTAATTTCATGAGCCTGATTAAAACCTGATTTCAGAAATCAAGTTTCAAGTCAGTCTGATCTCAAAGCACGCTCAGGGTGAGACACATGCAAGACAAATGCAGAAAAGGTAAACAGCTACGTGTGCAAGATTGAAAGAGCAGTACGTCAATTATCAGCAGTTACATTTACATGTATTAATTTAGCAGATGCTTTTATACCAAGCAACTTACAAATGAGAGAGCATTCAACATTTCATCATAAGAACCAACAAGATCAGTCTACAGTGTTATTTCTCTGCTCTGTTCTGTGAATTATTCATTTACGTCTTTTAATCTATGGGACGTGTGTTAATTTTAATCAAACATATTTAACATGTATAATCACGGCCTGTATGTGCAGCAAATAGTGACATTTCACCTCTGGAGAGGAAGAACGTGTCACATACAGACAGACTTACCAGAGGCCATAGAGAACTGGTCTTTTGGGAAAGATCCAGATCAGCCAGTTCTCCGTCTTGATGTCAAGCAGTAAGGACTTCTTGGAATCCACAATGAAGGTGTCTGGAACTAGGGCTGGGCGATGTCAACCAAATTGGCTTTAGACGATGTCTACATTGAAACTTCACAATGGACGATGACATTGTGTTGTGGGGGGTTAGGGTGGTTCTGTATACCAGTTCGCTGGATGGCCATCTGCCAAAACATTCAAAACAATTCTATCATTAAAAATGTAACATTCTCATTTTCCACTAGATAATTTCAACATCTGCAATTTTTATTTTGGCACGCTCTGCAACAGCTGACCACTGTAGGAGCAAATTAAATTATTAAGCAATTTTAATTTATTGCATTACTGCATAGGCTATTATTTTTCTATCCAACACCCAAAATCCGACCCACTTTACCCAGAACCAAACCCGTAAATAAAGTTAAAACAAAATACCAACTGCCAATCACTTTTTCACAGGACTCTGGTATGGAGTATAGATGCGTAGGCATAGATCTAATAATGATGATTTTACATGACCATTTGCATGTGAACAATCCCATGAAATACAGTTCATTGCCAATATGATCATGCACAACTGAACCTGGCAAAACAGCTAGGGACAAACCAAAACGAATAAACAAGTAACGACTTCATATTCATATTTCCGTTTATATGCAATAATTAAAAATGGTTTCTCGTATTTTCAGATATGTAGATTCATAACTGAAAATTACCTGTGTGATCACCACATGGGAGGCTTTGTACCTGTCTGTCAGTCGTGGTTAGAAAATTGTAGATGTGCACATTTAAATAGTCTATACAGTATAGTTATTTAGAAGTTGGCTGAATAGCTACTATAATTACTTAAAAGTTAGCTGTATCCTGTTTTCCTGTTAGGGCTGTGCAACATGATGGGTTTTGCTCAGGAGAAAAGCCCCGTCTGCTCCCGCAGCTTACCTGGCAGGACTTAAGTGTCTGGAAGCGGTTAATAGCAGAAATTAAAAGCATGGATTGCACTGGGCGGTATAGTGTGTGTGTTGAAATCACAATGCCAGCTCAACACTGTGATGTCTGTCAGCCATCTACTATGAACAATGGCATCATCTATTGACCCAACCCTGGTCATCTGGAACCCACAGCAGCTCCACCAGATGCCCGTCCAGACCGTCCCAAGTCAAAGACTATGATATCCTGGCCTCTAAAACACAGACATGGTGTATAAATTATTTTTAGTGTGTGAGGCTGTAATGTGTCTCACCATGTTGATCTCTGATATTGTATCAATAATGGCAATGTCCAAACTCATCCCCTACTGTAACAGCACCATCTAAAGAAAAAACACCATATTTAAAAAACATTTATTTCCTATTTATAATTCCCAGAGCCCTTAAAAAGCAGCTCTCTGCTAATGAAAGATGTTTATTTCTTTTAAATTTATTAAACCGAGCACCACCATCTTTAAACAGCAAGAGAACACTGGCATTTGTAAACTTTCAGAGACAGAAGAGACAGCACAGTTTGCGTCTGTGCTGTTTATGAAACTGCTATACACACACGGTGTGGCAGGAGCACAAGTGAAGATTGTTTCATATTGCATAACGTGTTAATGCTCTGGAAGACTGTCAAGTCAAATACACAGCCTGGGTCAAATTATATGACCAATTTTAATGTAAACAGACAGGACAAAAAAAAGATGGGTGTCAAAACATTACAACTGTTGCCAGAGTGACGTAAGCATTGGTTTATGATTAGTGTGTTGCACGGATTTTCTTTGAATTTTAAGTGAGACAGAGAGAGGGAGGGAGAGAGAAAGGGAGTGGGAGAGAAAGAGAGAACAGGAGAGAGCAATATTGTAACTAAATGCAATCACTTTAAATTGAAACAAAATTAACACTACTTGAAACTGAATTGAGAGAGGACAGAGAGAGAACAATATTATAACCAAATGCAATCAAGCCAATAATGTACTTTAAAATTGAAAGTGAGAGAGACAGAAAAAGAGAGAGAACTGAATTTACTGACCTGCTGTTAGTTTGAATGTGAGCTGCTGAATTAGTGACAGTCTTATCTAATGTATCAGATGCTTATACAATGTACACACTGCCTGTACTGTACACAGATTTGCTTTACAGTGGCATTATGGGTATTCGTGTCTTTATCACAGCTACTGCTATCACAGCACAACAGTTGAATTACAGACAATTGAAGAAAAACACTCCCACGTTAAACACTGAGATTCAAAGTGACACAAAAACACACAGGTTTGATCAGACAACTGGACCACACATTTCTAATGCTCTGCTCTGAGTGCGTTTCTGTGAATGGCCTATTCCTCCAGAGATTCCAGTAACCACCAACATCCATTAATGAAATGCTATGATATTGAGAGAGAGCATTTAACATTTTGCCCTGAGAATCAACAAGCCTAGTCTGCAAAGCTACATTTACAAGTAGGAATAATTCTGTTGCTAGGGACAGGATTCACATTCAATGTGAATGAAGCTGAACAGGAGTCAGTCTTATGTGCAGCACATGGACTGACCCCCACACAGCATTTTTTATTTCATGTGTGTATGGATTTGTTTTATGTGCTCTTACTGAGTTTTCCAGAATCCTGAGGGGGAAAGAGGAAGAACATGAACAAAGAGCAGCACATTTCCTCTGCGTCCCATGACCTCACAGCAGATCACTGGTGAACACTTTCAGCCTAAATCACCAACCAGCCTTTAAACAGTTCAGATCCCACATCACAGAAGAGACAGACAGATGCTTGTTTGCATAACTGGATTACTTTGACCTGTCAGTGTGGAGGACTTGAAATGTCCCATTACACCTCCAGTTTTACCACTGCTGTGCTTTTGCTTGGAACGGCAATTTTTTAGTTCCCATAAAAGAGACAGTTTTACCTTTAGTTGATCTATAAACATGACTGAATTTATAGCAATAAGAACTGTATATATGTGTGTGGCATATATACAGTTCAAGACAGAACATGGAGAAGAAAAGAGAAAGTGTTCAATCCATTGGCTGATATTCTCATCCCATGATTCAAAGACTCTAGTGGATGGAAATCAGACTAGTGGATGCAAAAGACAAACACTATCTCTAGACTACGTTAAGACTCCGGTGTCACTGATATAATGATTATTATAGCACTAGACAGAATTATGAGAAACTAACATTCATCCAACAAAATGAAATAACTTGAATACAAAAATTTAACACTGTCCATTATTAAGATATTATAATGTGTTGATGGTCAATGTCAGGTAACAGATAAATGTATCCTAATATGCATCTTATTTTGTGTAAAAATACTTTTTAGTCTTATGTTTTTAATCAAAAACTACACGGGATCTATTGTATATAATAAAACAGATCTTACATAATCTTGATCTGGATAATTTCAGTCATTATCCATCAAATAACGTCATTACAACAAAACACTCAGCTGTAAATGCTTAAATATTTCAGTATAAAATCAAACCCTTGTTTTCTCCTGATCCCTACACCTCTCTGTGTTATTTATAGCTTCACTAGGTGACATCACATCATTATTAATAACTCTTTAATATTTGATTTCTCCAATGCTTCCCAAACATTTCACCCAATTATTATATTAAAGGAAGTGATCACCCAGTAATGTATATTCAGTCATTATTTACTCAGCCTCATGTTACAGTGTTAATGGGACACAGAGGAAATTCAGCAAAAACACACATGCTCTTTTTTGTGCAATGACAGTAAGACAGCATGCTGTCAAGCCTCATACAGGGAACTAATTAAATAAATAGAGTTAGCTTATAGAGTTCACTTGGGATATACCAATTCATCTACACTCAACAGTTTTAAACATGCAGAACACAACTCTGATTCAGAAACACGATCAGGTGAGTTTGATCCATTCTAGAATCTTCTAACCTGCTGATGAACAGGAGGGTGAATAAAGAGCTGAAGACAGTCATGTTGAGAGGGAGAGAGCTGCAGTCCGATGAGGTCTATCTGAAGAAGAACAGAAGCAGGACAATGAAATGCTCACTGTCTGCACAGGGTCAACACACAGTTTCTGCCCTTCAGCTGAATTACTTTAAAACAATTTTACAGGGTCCTACATTTTTAGTCAGTATATTAAGTGTGCACCCAGTAACCAGTAATAATCTGGGTCAAATAAACTCTGAACCCAGAATTTTTCTTAACTAAATTTTCACTCTAAAATTGTTTCACTGAACAGACGTTGAATCTGTAGTGTATATGCTGCATATGGAGCGACTGCTTCAAAACCCACCTCCTCCTCCAGGGTACCGTCACTGATGGCTCTGGCCATCTGTGCCCCATCTTCTTCAATGAATCAAACCTCTAAACTGCTGTTTTCTGTAAAATGGAGAGTTCATTAGAGAACTTCCTGTGTCTCATCTGCACAATTGCTCTGGCAACGGACATCTGTGTGTCATGTCATGCTCAATCAAACGATTTAACACGGACACAACCAGCACTTCAATGACTCTGGTGGTGTAGTGCAATTCACCAACACTGCACTTTAACATGCAAAGCTTAAATGATCTTGACCCAAACACATAGTGAGCTACCTACCATTTTAATCATCATAGGTGGTTGTGACATGAGGGATTTTCCAGAAAACAGGTAAAAACTGTAAGGAAAACGTTTGTGAAGAACTTCATAAAATTCACAACAAAACTCCCAACTGTATGTAAAATGTATTTAAATGCAGCACAACCAACGTTACCAATCCTGGTTCATTTTAAGTTAGACATGACAAAGTAAAAGCTGCAGTGCAATGCTTAAATATGCCAACAAATACCAGCAAACAAAAGCTATCAACAAACAAGGGCTTTCTACAAGATGGTTGTACAAGGAAGTCGTGCTGGTTAATAAGCCTGTTGAAAACACCAGCATCCACAATACAAAACACATCATATGCCAGTGACCAAATGTAGTGATGTTTAAAATCACTAGAAACAAAACTTCAAGCTCTCATTAACACCTGATGTTCAGGTGCTTGTTTCTGTCTGAACAGCTTGTAGCAGCTCAAGACATTTCAAATGACGCTTTTGAGTTTGAGTCAACATGAAAAGTGCAAAAAGAAGGTGTACGATTTTCAATCTTGTAACAATGAGGGGAATAATAAATAAATAAACAAATAAATAATGGCACGAAGACAGTGACTGTATTTCGTCAGCCAATCTTCAATTTTGTTTTCTTTTTAAATGCACTGACAGGTTTGTCGTATTTCCCAAATATTTTAGCTGCCACTGATGACGTTTACCAATTACATGGATTTTCTTTGTCTGTCCATCTATCCGTTTTCCCAAATACAAAATATTTCCACGTATTTTCGCAAATGAAAAGAGGAGCTTTGACAAAAATGTGTAGCGGACGCGGGAAGATGTGGAGAGTATCAAAATAAATATATTTCACATGTCTGTATAAAAGTACCTAAATTTCACCTGTCTATATAAAAGTACCTATATTTCACCTGTCTTATAAAAGTACCTATATTTCACCTGTCTTATAAAAGTACCTATATTTCACCTGTCTATATAAAAGTACCTATATTTCACCTGTCTGTATAAAAGTACCTATATTTCACCTGTCTGTATAAAAGTACCTATATTTCACCTGTCTGTATAAAAGTACCTATATTTCACCTGTCTGTATAAAAGTACCTATATTTCACCTGTCTGTATAATCACTGTCTTAAAAAGTACCTATATTTCACCTGTCTATAAAAGTACATATAAAAGTACCTATATTTCACCTGTCTGTATAAAAGTACCTATATTTCACCTGTCTATATAAAAGTACCTATATTTCACCTGTCTGTATAAAAGTACCTATATTTCACCTGTCTGTATAAAAGTACCTATATTTCACCTGTCTATATAAAAGTACCTATATTTCACCTGTCTGTATAAAAGTACCTATATGTTTTTAAAGTACCTATATTTCACCTGTCTATATAAAAGTACCTATATTTCACCTGTCTGTATAAAAGTACCTAAATTTCACCTGTCTATATAAAAGTACCTATATTTCACCTGTCTTATAAAAGTACCTATATTTCACCTGTCTATATAAAAGTACCTATATTTCACCTGTCTGTATAAAAGTACCTATATTTCACCTGTCTGTATAAAAGTACCTATATTTCACCAAAAAAAAAAAAAAAAAAAAAAAAAAAAAAAAAAAAAAAAAAAAACCCAACAAAAAAAAAAAAAAAAAAAAAAACCACACAAAAAAAAAAACAAAAAAAAACAAAAAAAAACTTTTATAAATATTATAAAGACCAATTTCACCTGTCTGTATAAAAGTACCTATATTTCACCTGTCTGTATAAAAGTACCTATATTTCACCTGTCTAAAAGTACCTATATTTCACCTGTCTGTATAAAAGTACCTATATTTCACCTGTCTGTATAAAAGTACCTATATTTCACCTGTCTATATAAAAGTACCTATATTTCACCTGTCTGTATAAAAGTACCTATATTTCACCTGTCTAAAGTATATATTTATGTAAAGTACCTATATTTCACCTGTCTATATAAAAGTACCTATATTTCACCTGTCTGTATAAAAGTACCTATATTTCACCTGTCTATTCAGTTCATATCATTCTTATAAAAGTACCTATATTTCACCTGTCTTATAAAAGTACCTATATTTCACCTGTCTGTATAAAAGTACCTATATTTCACCTGTCTGTATAAAAGTACCTATATTTCACCTGTCTGTATAAAAGTACCTATATTTCACCTGTCTGTATAAAAGTACCTATATTTCACCTGTCTGTATAAAAGTACCTATATTTCACCTGTCTATATAAAAGTACCTATATTTCACCTGTCTGTATAAAAGTACCTATATTTCACCTGTCTATATAAAAGTACCTATATTTCACCTGTCTGTATAAAGTGTACCTATATTTCACCTGTAAAAAGATATTCACCTGTCTGTATAAAAGTACCTATATTTCACCTGTCTGTATAAAAGTACTATATTTCATATATTTCACCTGTCTATATAAAAGTACCTATATTTCACCTGTCTATATAAAAGTACCTATATTTCACCTGTCTTATAAAAGTACCTATATTTCACCTGTCTGTATAAAAGTACCTATATTTCACCTGTCTTATAAAAGTACCTATATTTCACCTGTCTGTATAAAAGTACCTATATTTCACCTGTCTGTATAAAAGTACCTATATTTCACCTGTCTATATAAAAGTACCTATATTTCACCTGTCTGTATAAAAGTACCTATATTTCACCTGTCTTATAAAAGTACCTATATTTCACCTGTCTATATAAAAGTACCTATATTTCACCTGTCTATATAAAAGTACCTATATTTCACCTGTCTGTATAAAAGTACCTATATTTCACCTGTCTGTATAAAAGTACCTATATTTCACCTGTCTTATAAAATTACCTATATTTCACCTGTCTTATAAAAGTACCTATATTTCACCTGTCTGTATAAAAGTACCTATATTTCACCTGTCTGTATAAAAGTACCTATATTTCACCTGTCTGTATAAAAGTACCTATATTTCACCTGTCTGTATAAAAGTACCTATATTTCACCTGTCTTATAAAAGTACCTATATTTCACCTGTCTATATAAAAGTACCTATATTTCACCTGTCTGTATAAAAGTACCTATATTTCACCTGTCTTATAAAAGTACCTATATTTCACCTGTCTTATAAAAGTACCTATATTTCACCTGTCTTATAAAAGTACCTATATTTCACCTGTCTATATAAAAGTACCTATATTTCACCTGTCTTATAAAAGTACCTATATTTCACCTGTCTGTATAAAAGTACCTATATTTCACCTGTCTTATAAAAGTACCTATATTTCACCTGTCTTATAAAAGTACCTATATTTCACCTGTCTGTATAAAAGTACCTATATTTCACCTGTCTTATAAAAGTACCTATATTTCACCTGTCTGTAAAAATAAAAGTACCTATATTTCACCTGTCTTATAAAAGTACCTATATTTCACCTGTCTTATAAAGTAAAAGTACCTATATTTCACCTGTCTATAAAAGTACCAGTAAGACCTATATTTCACCTGTCTATATAAAAGTACCTATATTTCACCTGTCTTATAAAAGTACCTATATTTCACCTGTCTATATAAAAGTACCTATATTTCACCTGTCTATATAAAAGTACCTATATTTCACCTGTCTTATAAAAGTACCTATATTTCACCTGTCTGTATAAAAGTACCTATATTTCACCTGTCTGTATAAAAGTACCTATATTTCACCTGTCTTAAAAAAGTACCTATATTTCACCTGTCTGTATAAAAGTACCTATATTTCACCTGTCTGTATAAAAGCACCTATATTTCACCTGTCTATATAAAAGTATAGGTACTATATAAAAGTATATCGCTGTATCATATCATTAGACATTTGATCGATACATCGAGCCACATCAATGTATTTCTGTCCTGACGTCAGACTGTGACATTTTATGTTTATAAGCCTGAACTCAAAGTTTACCCCAAACACATTTCCCAATGACCTTTACCCTAACCTGACTAGCTAATATGACTAACTGGTTGTCTGTTTGTACAGTCAGACTTTCTTATTAAACAGCCAATAATACATTTTCCTAAACAAACAAGCACGCTGTGTAGTTCGTGCACTTGACTGTAATGCACATCCTAAAGTCAAATAACAACACAACTAGTTTCATTCTGTATCTATTCAATACAACATATGACATACATATAATGGCTATGTGTTCTCAAGTGCAATATTCCACAAGTGTGAAATATCGAAATATATAAAGAAAAAGGTCCAGAGAGACATTGGTCTTCTTTGACATCCAAATAAATGTAGTTTAAACTGAATTGTACTCTAATTTGTGGCCTGTTATATACTTCTTGCTGCGCTTTACTGTATTATAGAACTGTTTTTCATAATTTAATTCTGTACTGGAAGCTTCTGTCACTAAGACAAATTCCTTGTGTGTGTAAACATACTTGGCAATAAAGCTCTTTCTATTCTATTCTATTTCTCTTGAAAGTGACTACTCATTGACTACAGTGAAAGTACTAAAGAAATCATCACAATTTAAAATCCTAAATATCAACATGTTTGATATGATCAGAGCAGCAAATAAGCAAACATGGATGAGCAATACTGCATTTTACAGGTGAGAAATTTTAGACTCCTCTTATACTGTAGATATTTAGATAAATCCCTAAAGGTGACCAAAACATTATCAAATGACAACCAGACACTGCAATAACACTGAATAGTATGTAACCTTATTCCAATGTCAGCCGTCTACTTCAGATCAACTCATATACTGTATATTTGAATAATTATGATGATGTTATGAAGGATGTCACTGCATAATCATTCATTCACATTCAGATCTGTTTTTATGCAAGAGCAGCGATTGAAAGAATAAGGGCTGGTGGTCCATCCACTCAAGCCGTATTAGCTTCACACACAGTGTGTATATGAAGATTCCTTTGTCACAGATACCTTCATCCCATCTGATTCAATCGCACACACTAATCTAGACTGTATCCTGATCTCTCTCCACAGCCTGATCCTCTTTATTCAGGCACAAGACACCCCTATGCATTAAACATCATTTGAGATTTCTCCTTTGATGCTGCTAAGATGGAATTTATGAGGATAAGGGCAGAAAATGAAGCAGCCACAGATGATGATGCTGGTTATGATGATACTGGAGGATGACAACGATGAGGTTATGATCTGCCTTTGCTAGGACAAGACACATCACACACGCCACCTCATCTGTCACAACCACAGCAACAGGTTGAAGGCTTGATCAGTTTTAAGTCTAGTAGAAGTGAATGTAAAAGGCAGGATAGGTGATTTTTTCCAGAAACATTTTGTTTTTATGCTGGTCAATAGTCACATTACATTATGATATTAATCACTACGTAAAGTGGTCTACATATATATTCTGCTGTGTAAGCAGCAGGAACCTAATATGTTCACCCAATTATTGCATTCGGTCTGAATCCAATCCTAGCATGTTCTACTTGCCTGTCAAAATATGTATGCGTTCCTGTGTGTTGGAGGAGGCATGGCTTTGGAGAGCGCTCTGAAGGGAGGGTGGGATCTTACGCTTTCAAAGCTAGTTTGTTGTTGCTAGCCTCTCCAAAATTGCTAACCCCATCTTTAAGTTTTGATGGATTTACAGAGATTACTGATGAGTCAGTCAATTGATTATGCACAAATACTTACTGAGCAACAGTAAGACTGATGCTTGCTTTGGCAAACATCTATTAAAAAGGTATATTTACATTTAGGCATTCAGCAGACGCTTTTATCCTAAGTGACTTACAAGGTGAGGAAAACAAAGAAGTGGTAAATCATAAGGAGGCAATAACGTCAGCCATACACAGTTACAATTTTACCAAGAGTACAACATTTCAATGCTTAATATTTATTCTTAATTGTTTTCAAGTCAAGTCAAGTCAAGTTGAGCTTTATTGTCATTCCGCTATATGTGGGGACATACAGTGGAACGAAATGTCGTGCCTCACAGGACCACGGTGCTACATAAATACAGACATACAACAATGAAGTTGCCTATACATAAACTATTAAATATAAACTATACAAATGTTCCACATAAATATTGCATGAGGAAAAAGAAAGTCAAGCACTGTTCCTGGCTGGAGAACAGTAGAAGATGATCTGTAGTGCATGGGCTTGTAAACATACATGAGTCTTTTGTGGGATTATGTACCCCCAGTTGTAAAGTGACTAGTGCACATAGAGGAGAGTGTTTAATTCTTCTGAAGTGAAAACTGTCCGTCTAACATTTCCACAGCCTGATGATACTGAGTGCCAGTAACAGTTTATGTTGTGAGAACCTCAGTAAGTGCCTGAAGAGAACAAGAGGATGAGTGATGAAGACTGCCACACCGCATGCAACAGACAATACAAACAGACTTTCCACTGAAATCTCTCCTGTGTTAAATCTTTCCTGTGTTATGCCACATAACAGGCTCACATAACATCTTTTGTCCGTGTATTTTTGATTCTATCTTTTACTCCCCTGGCTGCTTTATTTGATTATTAATCCTCAATATCTACCTCTCCCCATCAAATCCCTCCCGCTCTTTATTTCTCATCATTCACTACAAAACATTTCCACCTCATCTCGTTCTGTCTCTCGTATTTTATCTGTTTTTCTCTCTCCCTGATATAAATTCTGCTTTGTCTCTCTCTAGCTCTGCACCCATGTTTGTTTTCACGCCAACTTCTCACTCCCTGTGGCACATCTTTACTTCCTAACAACTAACTGTTTTTATTATAAAAGATTTCCAAAAAGTAGCACGTTAGAGCACAGAGAACAGCTGCTTTATCTTGGCAAAACAGAGCACAGAGTGAGATGCTTTTGAGAAATTTGTGTGAGATTACTGGGCTTTTTCTCTGAAGTCCTAAAGCATCATGTGGCTCAAAGGAGACTTGGGGATGTTCTCAAACACACTAGAGAATTTATTGAGTTATTGAGCTGGAGGCAAAACACACTGAGTAATGATCTGTAATGATCATGTCAGTAACATGAATCACTTTTGACATGATATAAACCAATGTTTTCATGCTGCCTCTTCAGTCACACCATGTGCTGTAAGCTGATTGGTGTTGGCTGCTTATTTGACTGAGCAGACAGCAGAGTCTCTTATCTGTTTTGTTGTTCTCTTACCCTTACCCCAAAGCCTTATGAGATATTTGCCATTTAACCTTGTTTTCTGTGTTAAGCTTACATTGACATTATGACTTACTATCTGACTAGATTCCTCATTAAACTGAGGAGTTTGTGCAGGCATCTAACAGGACATATGTAACAGATTTTATACTAGCAATAAAGAATTACAATAAAAACAAGAGTTAGATATTTAATCTCATGGTCACTTTTAACTCCTTGAACACAAATGCGTCAGCGCTGCTGAACAGAGCTCAGCCACACGATGGCAGTAAAGTACACGTTATTATAACGTAGCCTCCATATCTAGTTACGTAGTTTTCCTGTATAATAAAACCTATTTGATTCAATGAATAAATGAATGTAGTTGAAATAAAATGACAGATTTAGATATACTGATACTGATTTAGATACTGTATACAGAAAACTGTACAGTTAAGTGGACTTGTCTTTGAAAGTTGAAATCGTGTGTCTAGTTCATGATATAGGAGCGATCTGACACATCGAATAAATAACATCCCCAAGATTCAAATAAAGCATTAGACTGAGGACGACCTGAAATTCACGCTTGTTTCTAAAGCAAACTCTGATTTTTCGCTAGTATTTGTTTGTCTGTGAAGTGAGTGGCAATTCATAAAGTACATAAAGATGAGAATAAAGTGTCTCATTAATCATAGCCATCAATGACAACATCACATTTAAGGAATTGATTTCAAAACTAGATACATTATTAGGTACATTTTCTGAAGAAAATGTGAGTGGTGCTTGCCATGGCAACGATGTTAACACGTTTAAACATGATGCTAACAAGAAGTAACATTATATTAGCATAAGATTGTATAATGTTAGCGTGGTGCTAGCATGATTTCGCATGATAGATATACTAAAATAAGACTAATTCGCTATTCCGTTTTGAGGTTGCTAGGGTGATCTAAATGGTTGCTAGGGTGTGGTCAGAAAGTTGCCAGGGCAATACCTAAAGCCCAGTGACAGCCCGAGTCAAATAAGCAAACCCACATGTCTCTACAATGTTCAAATTCTGAAAGATGCTTATTCATTTGATTACATGGTTGCTAAGGTACTGTAAATGGTTGCTATGGTGTAGCTAGACAGTTAACAATGTAAAACCAATAGACGGATCTCTATGTCTGTATGATGTTCTGGTACTGAGATATAGTTAATTCATGTTGTTGTTGGCTGGACAGTTTCTATGCTAATAATTAAAGACTACTTGGCAGTCAAAAGAGGCCACACACTTTTCTCTACGATGTTCTGATGCCTCTCAATTAGGTGGTTGCTAGGGTACTGTAACTGGTTGCTAGGGCGTGGCTATGAAGTTGAAGTGTCCCCACGTGTTGCTGCTTACATTCCTGTAAATAACTGGAGATTGCATAGAATAAAGCAGTGATGATGTTTTTATTCTGTTAAATCTTTAACAGGTTTTCAACACATTTCAAAGTACGTGATTTTGGGACTCTAAAATGTTCCGCAACAGAGAAGCTAAAAAATGACAAATCAACGACACATCCTCCTAAATACTCTAAATAAAGACGAGCCAGTGAAAAGCACCAACACAACACCAGCCACCATCTATTAACGTTTGTTGTTATTATATTATATATATATATATAAGATATATTATTAATATCTCGCGTCAGATCAAGTCTTTCAGACGTCTTTAAGTCTTTCAGTGGAGAAGTCATTTCAGTCTATAATTCACACTAAATGTGGAGTTTACTTTAGGAATAAATGTGCGTCAGATAAATTCATAAATTCCGTGAACTAACATTTGTCACACAGAGACGAGAGAAACAAACAGACAGCACATTAAAGTTCTTTATTTTTCAATTATATCTGATAATAATATTAAGGTTTATGCAGTAAAAAACAATTATGAAAATTAAATCAATAATGCAACTAACTAAATGGTATCAGTTTGACAGACATACATGGCTATGAGGGTTGGGTGATATGTTAATGATAAATAAATTAACTGAAGTAAAACAATATATACCTAATTGTTGCAAACACACAGGGCACAATAAACCAATTTGTTTGTAAAAAAAATTTTTTTTTTTGTAAAAATATTTTTACATTTATTATTTTATATTATTATATTTTTATTATTTTTATGTATATATACATACATATATATATATATATATATATATATATATATATATATATATACGCTAAACAACAGAAGAGTCGTAAAAATTATTTGCTTACGTTAACGTTAAAAAAGCACACACAATGAAAGCTCTAAAATGTTTTTATAAACTGTTTAGGGGTTTACATAAAAGCCTATAAATAATTTCGTAACATGCAAGTCGTTATAATAAACCATAATAAAACCGAGGTTTTCATGCTCTTACATACAACAAAAACTCTTTTAGTCTAATTCAAA
The DNA here is from genome assembly GCA_036877525.1 of Chromobotia macracanthus. Taxonomy (NCBI): domain Eukaryota; kingdom Metazoa; phylum Chordata; class Actinopteri; order Cypriniformes; family Botiidae; genus Chromobotia; species Chromobotia macracanthus. Next base: position 1,672,236 of record JAZGTH010000073.1, on the reverse strand, counting down.
TGAGCAGTTAAATCTCGTACAGCGTCCTCAGCATTAGCGACAGTGAAAGTGATCGCAGTGGTTTGGAGGTTAATGTACTTACTCTGTCAGCAGTAATGGGTCATAATGTAAACGCGTCTGTTTTGTCAGATCCTGAATCAGTGATTTCTACCGTCCGACGCGTCATTAATGGCGCTTGCTGGAGTGCGGCTTTGTCCCAGTGACGCGCAGGCAAATCCGCCGCCTCGCGTCCTCCAATCAGCGAGCGGCGTCACTTGGCTTCTTCCAATAGGAGAGACGCGTTTGCAGGTGGCCGCGCGGTTATCTGATGCTCCGCGGAGCGCCGGTCACAGCCGGGGTCCGTTTACCGACACCCTGCGGTTCATATGCGGCTATCAAAGCGTTCACAGCGGGTGTAAGATCTCCCGACGACCGGCGGCGGGGCTCTGCTTCAGAACGCCTGTGAAACTCAACGGGACACTTTTGATTGGGCCCTTTGCATGGGAACCCTTTTCGAAACTTCACCCTCCGGTTGGAAAGTTGCAGCAGGCTGCGCGGTTCGTCTTGGATAAGTTGTCGGTTCGTGTCACGCTGAATGTCTCTCCGTTCCCCGCGGCTCACGCTGGTTCATCCGTACCGATGTTAGCTGTCGGGCAGATGGAGACTAACAGACAGAGCGCGTTCGTCCTGGGCAGCACTCCACTGGCAGCTCTGCACAACATGACCGAGATGAAGAGCTCGCTGTTCCCGTACACCCTGCAGAACCCCGCGGGGTTTAAGGCTCCTTCCCTGACCAGTCTGAACTCCCAGATCCCGCTGGGAACACCACATGGAATTAGCGATATATTGGGGAGACCCATAACCACAGCTGGACAGCTGCTGACGGGCTTTCCCAGGATCAGCGGGTTGGCCACATCAGCAGGGATGTACTTTAACCCCGCGGCCGTGTCTCGGTATCACAAACCTATGACGGAGTTACCCGGGAGGGCTCCTATTTTCTGGCCGGGAGTGATGCAAGGTTCACCCTGGAGAGACCCGCGGGTGTCCTGTCCGGGTGAGATTAATGGCCTAAATGACGTGTATTAAAATCAGTATGCCAATGTATTAATTTTTGTCTATTAGTCTCTCTTTATATAGACTAATGTTATCACGTTAAATATTATTATGATGTAGGAGCGAATATGACACTTGTCTGAACATGGCATAGTTCCTTCAAAAGTCACTGAGCTGAATATCTCTGTTTTTGTCATCAGAGGGTGTTTGGCTGATTGACTCTCATTTTTCAGCTCAGGCAAACATGATGTTGGATAAGGATGGCAAGAAGAAACATTCCAGGCCAACTTTCTCAGGACAGCAGATCTTCGCCCTGGAGAAAACCTTTGAACAGACCAAATATCTGGCCGGTCCAGAGAGAGCTCGACTCGCATATTCCCTGGGAATGACCGAAAGTCAAGTCAAGGTAAACCGAGACAGTTTCAACTTTAGTTCAAGCTAAATTTCACAGGCATTTGTTCTGTGTTAATAGTTACATTTTTAGTAAATCTACACCTGTCACTTAAAGAGGATTTAGGTTTGCAAACACGCATACCACTGCAACATGAATTTATAGTGTGGAAAACGTTGTCACGAAAAACAAAATTGTACTGTTTGCAAATACTTCACTGTAATTAATTTGATGTATATTTTTCGCATTTGAAACAGTGACTGATAATATACGCAGTTCACTTCAGTTATTTTAAGCTCATACATTTAGTTTAGTTTTGGTCAGGTGGTTATGACTGTTAATTGCTCTTTTCTCTCCAGGTTTGGTTTCAGAACAGAAGAACCAAATGGCGGAAGAGACACGCGGCTGAAATGGCCACAGCCAAAAAGAAACACGATTCAGAGACGGAGAAGATGAAGGAGAGTTCAGACAACGAGGAAGACGACGAATACAACAAACCTCTCGACCCGAACTCCGACGACGAGAAAATCACGAGACTGCTGAGAAAGCACAAGGGCGGCAGCGCGGCGCTCCTCAGCCCGGGCAGCAGCAGCTCGGAGACGTTGTGACGCTTCGAGCTGCTCCGAGCGGCCGCCTCACACTGCTGGAGGAGAGGCACAATTAAGCAGGGTATACACACACTGTCCAGCTGTACAGGTACACGCGTACGCCAAATGTATAGATATTTTTACTGAGTAAATTATGTTATTAACCTTCACGAAGACGTGCCAGCTCTTCACTTATCTTCATCATCTTGATCACCATCGTCAGGTCATTGAAGGTTTTTTCTTCAATCGCAGAGGAACAACGCCTTATTTCGCCTAAAACCTTTACATGTTTTAATTTCACAAACAGGTACACAAAGTGTATAAGCAGTGTTGTAAATGATGAATGTGAATAGAAGTGGTTTAACAATGTCCAGCGTATACGTTCAATGGAAGGAGTTTGTTTTAACTCTCGACACGAAAAAAGACAAAGATGGACATTAAATATTGGATGAAGAGAATATTATTGCTTCCGTGCTGAAGGAAGAAAAACCTTTGTATTATCAATAAACTATTTAAGACAATGTTTTAAATACGTTTTGTTCATTTATAATTATGTGAATATTTGTGTCTGAAGCGCTTTAAACCTAATTATTAGGTAGTTTATATACTTTTAGTTATAAGTGATATTCTTATATCAGATCTCTTTAACTCTTTATTTTCTTATTAATAGTAACAATAACCCCTTTCGTTAAAAAGATGTAAACGTGTACCACGTAATTTCACAGGTACATATTGGTGGGTTTATTCTGTCAAAAATTTAACAAATTTCTGTTATTAATGAAATGTGACAGTAAAGCGGAAATGATCTTAAAAAAGAGTCTGAACTGATTATAATCGCGGGCCGATGATCATCATAATCACTCCATTATACAGGACTTTTATAGATGTTTTATAAGTTATATTTGGTATTTTTCGAGGAAAAGTCATTGCTTATATAAAATATAAAGTAATCATAATTAACTTTAAATATAAAAGACAAAAACCTTTTTGATAGACTTCATTAACATTGGTTAAAATCTTATATGAAATTTCTTCGTTTCTTTGAATACTTTCTACCTAATAAACATACAGGTTCATTCATTTTATATTTCAGACTGAACCTTTATTAATGTTTTTCACTGTTATCTGGGATTTAACGTGCAACATTCATAACAAATGATAATGTGCAATATATCAGTCATTTATTTAAAAAATATGAATACATGTTATTATAAAATGATTAATAATTATAATAATAATAATAATAAAATGACTACGAACATAAAAGGTTCTTCAAATCTTTTGTTGAGTCTCTGTGGGTTCTGGAAGTGCTCGACTAATGACAAATACTCAGTGACTCATTAATGACTTCTGATGGTTTTATTGCTTTTGAAGATCTTGCCATCCTCTAATATGTATGTGCTTAAAGAAGGAGCGGATTTACCACCTGACCTGCGGGGAACACCTTAACAAGCACTTCTGTCCAACCAAGTCACTGTGAAAATCATTCCCACGATCAGGAATCAGCCTAAACTGCAGTGTGATGAGTGAAGGGAATCAATGGAAGAAACGCTGCTCACATCCTGGAGGAATGCAGCAGAAAGTGCCACACTTTACCAGTACTGTTAGTACTAAACAAAGTACTTCATATCTGGAGAAACATGTAATGGCACATGCTTTTGTAATTAATCACATGAATATATAATGTGTAACATGCATACTATAAAGTATAAGACTTTCCTCCTGGTCCTGGAGTGTTTTTCCTCTTAAAGCTGCACAATGTTTATCATAATTCTGTGTGTTCAACAGTTGGCACCACAGCACAAAAACATAATGCCAATGACAAAAATAATAATTAAAAAACAAAGAAAAAAGATACAGCTATTTTTAAGATACTCAAGCCTATGTAAAATATTACATTCAGAACATTATCACACAGAAATAAGTTAGAATAAGAACAGTACTGTTATAACCAAACGAGACTGTATACAAAACTGTCTTATCTACTTGCACGGTTTATGGCTCTGTCTAAAAGAAAAGTCTTTAAATTGGCTATACTTAAATCAAACTGGCATATTTTTATAATCATGATGTAGATTTAGTGTAATCAGATGTAGCAGATGTTTGTATCAATATCAGCATAACAAGTTTGGTAGTAATTATAAATTATCTCTTTAAAAAGTACAGTATATAAAATGACACTGCTGTTGTATGAGGCGTGACAAAAAACAACAAATCAAAAAACAAAGATAAACAAAAGAAAACAAGGAAATCAAACAAATACTTGAATCTAACATCTAATATATGACTAAATAAAGGCTTTGACTTTGATATCTACTCTAACAGAAAGTCTAGAAATCGAATTGAAATTCATCAAATTGAAAACAGCACAGAAACTCAACACACTATATATCATAGTTCATTGTACAAATAAACCTATAGCATTAGAGATATACAGCATCATTCTTTGCATTGCACTTTTTAAAACATCTTACATACTGTATGGAAGTAGCTCATATTTTGTAGACACACATCTAAAATTTGCTCATGTATTTCTCATGTTCTATCAGATTTTTGAAACAAGGCAGAGATGAAGATGTCGTCATTGTCTAATGGTGTGCATTTACAGGCAATGTCCCACCTGGTAGATGCAGGAACTGTGTGTGTGTGTGTGTGTTGTCCGTAATAATCTTGACATTAAAGCATTCATGAATTCAAAGTGTTTATAATATGGATGTTTTGCATGCACTGACAAAATGCGACTGGTCAGTCCTGCTGAAGAGTCCTTACAGTGTGTGTGTGTCTGTTTCTCACAGAGGTGCTTTTCATGAAATCCTCTCCAGCCTTTGGCGTCACTTGCCTGGACACACACGCACACGCGCATGCTCTCATTATGTAAACTCTGATAATAAATTATGCAAATCTGTTATGTGATATAATAAACCAATTTAAATAAATCATAATATTTAATATATATAAAATAATAGTAAAAGAAAATATTTACCACATCACTGCACGACACAACACTTGTGCTTATTTGCGTTAGGTTTTCCTGTCCCCACAAATAACTGGAAATACAGGTAGACAGGCTGAAAAATAGTACAATTACATTAATCAGGATGATGAAGATAATTAATGTTAATTACGTGAGAAAATACAGGTAATCCCAGGTAACACAATTGTTTGTTTGGGTATTGATTTCAATTTTCAACAGCATTTCTCAGATATTGCTGACTTTTTGACTCGTTCCTCAAAAACTAAAAATGAAAGTCTATAATGCAATGTGTCTAAATGATTCGTGGAAAGTGATACAGATCAATCAAAAATCTAAAACACACACAGGTGGTCAGTTATACCTTGTGGTCCCCCATACACACATTGGGTCCTATGTTGTCATATGTTATTGACTTCTCCTCATTCTCTGGCTGTGGAAACATAAAATGTTATTAAATCAATTTTAAAAAGTAAATGAAAACATTTTTAAAAGTTAGAACAAAATGTTTTTTTAAAATGTCTTAAAGGTTCTTAAAATACTCTGAATAGTTCTGATATTGTTAAAATTTTCTTAGGTATTTATAAATCAAAGTGCAACTAAATTCATAAAAGCTTTGTTAACAAACTCTAACTGCTAACTTTTTAAACAGCTTCTTCAAATCTTAACTTAAGCAAAATCATGAATCATATTTACCTGCATTCACAATAAAGTGCTACTGTACATCAACAGAGAAATACGATCTCTAAAAATCAAAGAGGTTTAAAACAATCTGGATCAGCTGGAGCAGAGGTGACACACACACACATCTAGATTGTGTTTTCTCAGCAGAACTAAACACTTTTTGAAGATGCCAGTAAATACAGAGTATTCCATATGTTCAGGAATGAGTAAGAAACTGAAGCGGAAACAACAAACTAAATCTGAATTAACTTCAAACCACTAACACACAGGAGCTCAGGTCAGCGTCACCCTCTGAAACACGCACACACACGCAACCTTTCCAGCAGCAGTGAGCCGAGACTCCCTGCAGCACACACACTGTCCTGCGACTCCCAAAGCTGCGATACATTCATCAAACGGAAGCTTGATAATTTACAAAGGCAGCATAAAATTGTGGATTTTCGGCTGCGTAATCTTTAGACAGATAAACAAATTACGCCCGGGCGCGAGCTGCTCCTCTGTACTGCTTCACTGGGTATTCATTACCGCACACACACGCAGACAAGCGCAGCCCCCTCACTGCCTGCAGACCTTTGGCATGTTAGGGCTCGGCAAGCAGAAAACAACATGACGTGGAGCTAACAGAGCGTGTCATGATAGATGAGGCTGGTGCTGTTTACAGGCCCATGTCTAAACAATCTGTAATGCTGGCGTGTTAGACACAGCACTGCCTTATCTGAAACACTTACATGGAGAGCACAGAGACTTTGTCTGGCCACTCGACGACTATTAAGAAACCAAACAGAGCAGGGCAGTAAGAGTCTGTGTGTATCTGTGGTCAGTAACACTCATTAACTCTTGACCACTGAAGCTGAAGGCCAGCATCACTATTACTATTGCTCATAGAGATTTCCAGTCTAACCCAACAAATGAAACCCCATCACAGTCAAATCACTCTAATCACCAGGAGAAATGCTGTTACTTTAACCTGCTATTGTAAAAAACATCTCACAGAGACCAGAACATCACAGAGACCTGTGGGAGGCATCCACAACACCTTATAAAGCGCATGGCAACACCCCGGAAACCACCACTACAAACATGAAAAATGACTCATTGGTAACCACCCAGAGCGCCCAAAACATTATGGCTGTTTTTGAACTCAAATATTCCCACATTTATTGTCAAACTACAGCAAAAGACAGTGGATTTCTCACCAGACACAAGACAGATATCATTTCCTTCAGTACGGTAATGGAGTTTAGTTTCTTTTTGAAGAGATCAGATCACCAGATTGTCTCTGGTTCACATTAATGTATGTGCTGAACACTAATTATAGTATGACTGCAAATTCCTTATGTATATTTTTCCTTATTTATGTTATACTCCTGTTCTATAAAATTGTATCTTCTTTCTATGTGCCATCTCCATGTAAGCTGAAATCATGCTTAATATGCTACCTGTCATCTATCCTGTTAATTGACTAAATGTGGCACAGTGTCAGAAGTACACACTGTTTCAGTATGCAGTCTGGATACATTACCCTCTCCTAGAGCACTGAGAGAGGTACGAGCCTTCACACACAACATCAGGCATGTCTAATGTGCATCCATTTATTTAAATGACTCGAATGTGTTGTAGTTCAGTCAACTTTATATTCATAAACCTGCTACAAACCTAGTATCCCTAATTACTTTTATTAATACACATCTCATAATGAACTATTAAAATGTGCAATAATACCATGTATTCCATATGTGTTATTTCATAACTTTCCTGTTTCGTAGGTTTATCTATATAATTATATAAATTATGATCTAATTATGATTTATTATATAAATTATATCTATTTATGATATAAATCAGAAATCTGATAAAACTTTATGAATAAACATTGATAATTAAGTATAAACTCTCTTAAATACACTCATATTTTAACAGGTAATCTACTTCCAGATTTCTGTCAGCTGAAACATGCAGACTGAACTGACCTTCACCAGCAGGTCTTTGGCCGACGGTGACATGAGGATACGATCACACCAGGCCGGACATCTAGTGTTCATATACTGTTTTCCCTGACTGCAGTCTTCACTGTATGGATAACTGCAAAACATAATCACAGCATGCATCAATAATCACAGAATTCATCAATAATCACAACATTCATCAATAATCACAACATTCGTCAATAATCACAACATTCATCAATAATCACAACATTCATCAATAATCACAACATTCACTCTACAGTGCACAGCGCTCATCTGCTCCTCTACAGTGCACAGTGCTCATCTGCTTTTTCAATGCAAAATACATGTTTTTATTACTGTAGTAAAGTAATAAAAATCATTATTAATTTAAACCAAATTCAGTACATCAAATAAAACCATGAAATGTGCTTAATTATTCAAAGAAATCTGACCCTTAGTTTGTTTTCTTTGTGAAAAAAATCATTTTGTTTTCAGGGGAAATATGAGCATGGTATGACAGAGGTAAATGTGAGTCATACAATGTTTTTTTCAGTGGTTTGCTGTAAATTCTACAGCACAGATCACAGCTGGTCCATAGCTTAAGGAGAACATGAAGCTTCATCTGCCAGGAGAAACAAATGAACCAGAAGCACAATTAAGTGTCTGGCTGCTAGGACACACACAGACTGTCACTCTGCTCAACTGACCATAAAAACAGTTAATCAGATGGTTGCTGAGATGGGCGATCAGCTAATTTCAAAGAATCTGCTAATCAAACAAAACAATGTTCAACAACACCATCAGCATCAGACACTCTGTGGCTACTGACAACTAAAACCTTTGCAGGGTCAATGGTCTAAATGAGGTGGTAAGCAGGGGTTACAGAAGGGAGGGGGACTAGTTAGCCCATATCCGGCTAACACACAGGCCCCCAACCGTGAGGCCAAACAAGACCCGGCGAGGGGGCTTTGCAGAACATTTGAGCGCTGTTAGCATTGATGAGACTTTAAACATGCGGAAATGAAGGGCAGTTTTGGTATGCTAAAGAGCAGCTAAAGAGTTAATTCTCATCATTAAGAGGAGAAGAATGAGTGAGTGAATGAGGACAGAGCATTGACAAACAGAGCAAGAAAGTGAGGGGACAGAGATGCAGAGTGTGGGAACAGAAGGGCGGGTGGACCACACAAACAGCTCAGGAAGTCTTATCTGTGCTCTTTCATCTGGATTAGCTGCTGATAATGAGCAGAGCTTTTGAAGACCTTTGAAGACCAAAGATCTTTGAAACTCATACCTGGCAGAAAATTGAATGAAGATGCTTGTGATGGAATCAAAGACTGTCTCACATCATCATAATGACATGAGATCAACAGATAAAATTTCATTACAATTAATATTAAGAATTGAAGTTCACTCACATTATGACTTGATAACAAAATCTTCCAAAATCTAGTGAGCTGCCTACAAATGCAGCTACCTTCTAAAGCGGCAATCTTCAGAAGAAGTGTCTGATTAAAAATACATGATCAGCCAATCATGTGTGACGCTAGCATATTGCTAAGCTAACAATGCAATAATAATAAAGATAATTAACATAAAGTACAACACACACACATTATCAGGTGAAATACTGAATCACACTGAACTGTGTTTTATATTCATACGTTATAGAATTGAATGAAATGCATGAAGGTCAATTGAATGTGTTTGGCACAATTGATTTGAAGAAAATAATGCACAACAAACTGCCAGAATCAGTCATCAGAAAGCAGCATGATTTAGCTAGCAGCCTCTGGGAACAGCCATTATCTCTACATTGTGTCTATGTGAAAGTTACTAAGATGAATAGATTCTGAAACAGACACTGTTTCTGTCACTGTACATAAAGAAGATCACACGGCTATACACTTGAGGTTTTGTTCAGATTTGTCAGTCTTTCATGTACACACTCACAAACACTCTCTCTCTCTCTCTCTCTCTCTCTCTCTCTCTCTCCTGACACAAACATATACACACATTTTTTTCTCCACACACTCTCTCTCTCTCTCTCTCTCTCTCTCTCTCTCTCTCTCTCTCTTCCTGACACAAACATATACACACATTTTTTTCTCCACACACACTCGCT
>JAZGTH010000073.1:1580000-1657500 GCA_036877525.1 Chromobotia macracanthus | reverse complement strand
AGTTTCATTGAGTGTTTAATGAGGGCCATACAAATCCAACACAAAGGAAAGAGAAACAGAGATAAGATGCAGTATTAATACACTGAGGTCAGAGGTCACATGACAAATTACAGCAAAGAGGAAGTCACAGAACTGTGGGATTGGGTAGAACTGGAGCTGTCAGTCAAATGCAGTCACGGGACAAACTGTGGAGGGAGAGGAAGAAAGAGTGTGTGTGTGTGTTTGTTTGTTGGCTGTTATTAGGGCTATAAAGTGTCTTTCATTCATAAATCCTCAAACAATGGCACTTGTTTTCTGTGTGTTTGTGGGTGGTAGAGGTACAGTATGATAGAGGTACAGAATGACAGAAATACAGTATGACAGAGGTATGGTATGACTGAGGTACAGTATAACAGAGGTAGAGTTAGAGGTACAGTATGACATAGGTACAGTTAGAGGTACATTTTGATAGCAGTACAGTTAGAGGTACAGTATAACAGCGGTACAGTTAGAGGTACAGTATGATAGGGATGCAGTATGATAGAGGTACAGACAAGTGGTACAAGGGGTACAGAATTTGCTTGAGACCAGAAAACCATCTCAGTTGGACTGAGAATGCCTGCGGGTCACCAAATCTACACCAAACGGTGAAGAATAACTGTGTGTGACCTCTGACCCCCCTGCACTCATCTCACGACCCTGCAGTCTGAAGCATCTCTCTGGTCTAGACTTGACAAACACTCACACAGGGTCTCAGGGTCGCCTCATACATCTACCAGCTCAAATCTCTGGAATCCACACAGGCACATGAGCTGAGAAATGACTGAGCAGCAGTGACCTGTAGATTACTCTTGTGGCCATAACACAGTTAGAGAAAATTAATAGCATCTTTCTTCTGTGCTTTCTCATTGTGCTCTGAATCCCCACCAGCAGTCTCCTCTATTCAATTCCTGCATTGATCTGACACAATAAAATCATAGTATACCGACCTAATGCACTGACTGTATATCAATATATCAAAGAAAGATTATCTGTTTGAGCATCACACACGACAGATGACACATCTCACAGGACCACAGTACAGCTGCTACAATAACCCTGACAGTACTCTGGTAATGTTTTGTTAGTGGTGTGATGAAGTATGTTTGCATATGATTTTAAAGAGACTGATCAGTTTCATTGGTGGGGCTGTATCTCCAGCACTGGCAGGAGAAGACTAAATTCCACACATCTGTGTGTAAGCGCTTAGATTTGTAAAGGGTCACATCACACACACAGCTCCATAGAGCCCTTTATGTGAATGTACAACTCGCAGCACATTCTTATACACACAGAGCATCAAAGGTTAAAACATACGTCTTCCTGCTCAGGAGTCTGACCTCTCAGATCAGATAAAAAAATCATTTTAACTGTTTTAATTTGAACACAGTTTTGGACAAGGTACTATCATTATAAATCTCTGGACATCAAGTAAATATGATGGTACACATGCCCACTAACACACACAGAGGGACTTCCATGGCCTCTTATATAACCCCACAGATGGTGAGGGGTGTATCCTGCCTGTGTGTATGACAAATAACAATCACTGTTCTTGACTGCTGACACAGTCTGTGTGTGTGTGATGGCTGTTTAAGCTAAATGCAGTCTTCTCTGTTTATTCACCTCCTCTAGTCATCAGACACAGTGTGTGTGTGTGTGTGATGACTGTTTAAGCTAAATGCAGTCTTCTCTGTTCATTCACCTCCTCTAATCATCAGACACAGTGTGTGTGTGTGTGTGTGACGACTGTTTAGGCTAAATGCAGTCTTCTCTGTTCATTCACCTTCTCTAGTCATCAGACACAGTCTGTGTGTGTGTGATGGCTTTTTAAGCTAAATGCAGTCTTCTCTGTATATTCACCTCCTCTAGTCATCAGACACAGTCAGTGTGTGTGTGTAATGACTGTTTAAGCTAAATGCATTCTTCTCTGTTCATTCACCTCCTCTAGTCATCAGACACAGTGTGTGTGTGTGACCACTGTTTAGGCTAAATGCAGTCTTCTCTGTTCATTCACCTTCTCTAGTCATCAGACACAGTCTGTGTGTGTGTGATGGCTTTTTAAGCTAAATGCAGTCTTCTCTGTTCATTCACCTCCTCTAGTCATCAGACACAGTCTGTGTGTGTGTGATGGCTTTTTAAGCTAAATGCAGTCTTCTCTGTATATTCACCTCCTCTAGTCATCAGACACAGTCAGTGTGTGTGTGTAATGACTGTTTAAGCTAAATGCATTCTTCTCTGTTCATTCACCTCCTCTAGTCATCAGACACAGTGTGTGTGTGTGACGACTGTTTAGGCTAAATGCAGTCTTCTCTGTTCATTCACCTTCTCTAGTCATCAGACACAGTCTGTGTGTGTGTGATGGCTTTTTAAGCTAAATGCAGTCTTCTCTGTTCATTCACCTCCTCTAGTCATCAGACACAGTGTGTGTGTGTGTGTGTGATGACTGTTTAAGCTAAATGCAGTCTTCTCTGTTCATTCACCTCCTCTAATTATCAGACACAGTGTGTGTGTGTGAGATGACTGTTTAAGCTAAATGCAGTCTTCTCTGTTCATTCACCTCCTCTAGTCATCAGACACAGTGTGTATGTGTGTGTGTGATGACTGTTTAAGCTAAATGCAGTCTTCTCTGTTCATTCACCTCCTCTAATTATCAGACACAGTGTGTGTGTGTGTGAGATGACTGTTTAAGCTAAATGCAGTCTTCTCTGTTCATTCACCTCCTCTAGTCATCAGACACAGTGTGTGTGTGTGTGTGTGATGACTGTTTAAGCTAAATGCAGTCTTCTCTGTATATTCACCTCCTCTAGTCATCAGACACAGTGTGTGTGTGATGACTGTTTAAGCTAAATGCAGTCTTCTCTGTTCATTCACCTTCTCTAGTCATCAGACACAGTGTGTGTGTGTGTGTGATGACTGTTTAAGCTAAATGCAGTCTTCTCTGTTCATTCACCTCCTCTAGTCATCAGACACAGTGTGTGTGTGTGATGACTGTTTAAGCTAAATGCAGTCTTCTCTGTATATTCACCTTCTCTAGTCATCAGACACAGTCAGTGTGTGTGTGTAATGACTGTTTAAGCTAAATGCATTCTTCTCTGTTCATTCACCTCCTCTAGTCATCAGACACAGTGTGTGTGTGTGACGACTGTTTAGGCTAAATGCAGTCTTCTCTGTTCATTCACCTTCTCTAGTCATCAGACACAGTCTGTGTGTGTGTGATGGCTTTTTAAGCTAAATGCAGTCTTCTCTGTTCATTCACCTCCTCTAGTCATCAGACACAGTGTGTGTGTGTGTATGATGACTGTTTAAGCTAAATGCAGTCTTCTCTGTTCATTCACCTCCTCTAATTATCAGACACAGTGTGTGTGTGTGAGATGACTGTTTAAGCTAAATGCAGTCTTCTCTGTTCATTCACCTCCTCTAGTCATCAGACACAGTGTGTGTGTGTGTGTGTGATGACTGTTTAAGCTAAATGCAGTCTTCTCTGTTCATTCACCTCCTCTAATCATCAGACACAGTGTGTGTGTGTGTGTGTGACGACTGTTTAGGCTAAATGCAGTCTTCTCTGTTCATTCACCTTCTCTAGTCATCAGACACAGTCTGTGTGTGTGTGATGGCTTTTTAAGCTAAATGCAGTCTTCTCTGTTCATTCACCTCCTCTAGTCATCAGACACAGTGTGTGTGTGTGTGATGACTGTTTAAGCTAAATGCAGTCTTCTCTGTATATTCACCTCCTCTAGTCATCAGACACAGTCAGTGTGTGTGTGTAATGACTGTTTAAGCTAAATGCATTCTTCTCTGTTCATTCACCTCCTCTAGTTATCAGACACAGTGTGTGTGTGTGATGGCTTTTTAAGCTAAATGCAGTCTTCTCTGTTCATTCACCTCCTCTAGTCATCAGACACAGTGTGTGTGTGTGTGTGATGACTGTTTAAGCTAAATGCAGTCTTCTCTGTTCATTCACCTCCTCTAGTCATCAGACACAGTGTGTGTGTGTGTGTGATGACTGTTTAAGCTAAATGCAGTCTTCTCTGTTCATTCACCTCCTCTAATTATCAGACACAGTGTGTGTGTGTGTGAGATGACTGTTTAGGCTAAATGCAGTCTTCTCTGTTCATTCACCTCCTCTAGTCATCAGACACAGTGTGTGTGTGTGTGTGTGTGTGTGTGTGTGATGGCTTTTTAAGCTAAATGCAGTCTTCTCTGTTCATTCACCTCCTCTAATTATCAGACACAGTGTGTGTGTGTGTGAGATGACTGTTTAGGCTAAATGCAGTCTTCTCTGTTCATTCACCTCCTCTAGTCATCAGACACAGTCTGTGTGTGTGTGTGTGTGTGTGTGTATGACTGTTTAAGCTAAATGCAGTCTTCTCTGTATATTCACCTCCTCTAGTCATCAGACACAGTGTGTGTGTGTGTGTGATGACTGTTTAAGCTAAATGCAGTCTTCTCTGTTCATTCACCTCCTCTAGTCATCAGACACAGTGTGTGTGTGTGTGTGTGATGACTGTTTAAGCTAAATGCAGTCTTCTCTGTTCATTCACCTCCTCTAATTATCAGACACAGTGTGTGTGTGTGTGAGATGACTGTTTAAGCTAAATGCAGTCTTCTCTGTTCATTCACCTCCTCTAGTCATCAGACACAGTGTGTGTGTGTGTGTGTGTGATGACTGTTTAAGCTAAATGCAGTCTTCTCTGTATATTCACCTCCTCTAGTCATCAGACACAGTGTGTGTGTGTGTGTGTGTGATGACTGTTTAAGCTAAATGCAGTCTTCTCTGTATATTCACCTCCTCTAGTCATCAGACACAGTGTGTGTGTGTGTGACGACTGTTTAGGCTAAATGCAGTCTTCTCTGTTCATTCACCTTCTCTAGTCATCAGACACAGTCTGTGTGTGTGTGATGGCTTTTTAAGCTAAATGCAGTCTTCTCTGTTCATTCACCTCCTCTAGTCATCAGACACAGTGTGTGTGTGTGTGTGATGACTGTTTAAGCTAAATGCAGTCTTCTCTGTTCATTCACCTCCTCTAGTCATCAGACACAGTGTGTGTGTGATGACTGTTTAAGCTAAATGCAGTCTTCTCTGTTCATTCACCTCCTCTAATTATCAGACACAGTGTGTGTGTGTGTGTGAGACGACTGTTTAAGCTAAATGCAGTCTTCTCTGTTCATTCACCTCCTCTAGTCATCAGACACAGTGTGTGTGTGTGTGTGAGATGACTGTTTAAGCTAAATGCAGTCTTCTCTGTTCATTCACCTCCTCTAGTCATCAGACACAGTGTGTGTGTGTGTGTGTGTGTGTGTGTGTGTGTGTGACGACTGTTTAAGCTAAATGCAGTCTTCTCTGTTCATTCACCTCCTCTAG
This sequence comes from Chromobotia macracanthus, assembly GCA_036877525.1. Taxonomy (NCBI): domain Eukaryota; kingdom Metazoa; phylum Chordata; class Actinopteri; order Cypriniformes; family Botiidae; genus Chromobotia; species Chromobotia macracanthus. The sequence goes on along the minus strand of JAZGTH010000073.1, from coordinate 1,652,117 downwards.
TCATCAGACACAGTCTGTGTGTGTGTGATGGCTTTTTAAGCTAAATGCAGTCTTCTCTGTTCATTCACCTCCTCTAATCATCAGACACAGTGTGTGTGTGTGTGTGTGATGACTGTTTAAGCTAAATGCAGTATTCTCTGTTCATTCACCTCCTCTAGTCATCAGACACAGTGTGTGTGTGTGTGTGTGATGGCTGTTTAAGCTAAATGCAGTCTTCTCTGTTCATTCACCTCCTCTAATTATCAGACACAGTGTGTGTGTGTGTGAGATGACTGTTTAAGCTAAATGCAGTCTTCTCTGTTCATTCACCTCCTCTAGTCATCAGACACAGTGTGTGTGTGTGTGTGTGTGTGTAGATGACTGTTTAAGCTAAATGCAGTCTTCTCTGTTCATTCACCTCCTCTAGTCATCAGACACAGTGTGTGTGTGTGTGTGTGTGTGTGTGTGTGTGACGACTGTTTAAGCTAAATGCAGTCTTCTCTGTTCATTCACCTCCTCTAGTCATCAGACACAGTCTGTGTGTGTGTGATGGCTGTTTAAGCTAAATGCAGTCTTCTCTGTTCATTCACCTCCTCTAGTCATCAGACACAGTGTGTGTGTGTGTGTGTGTGATGGCTGTTTAAGCTAAATGCAGTCTTCTCTGTTCATTCACCTCCTCTAGTCATCAGACACAGTGTGTGTGTGTGTGTGTGTGATGACTGTTTAAGCTAAATGCAGTCTTCTCTGTTCATTCACCTCCTCTAGTCATCAGACACAGTGTGTGTGTGTGTGTGTGATGACTGTTTAAGCTAAATGCAGTCTTCTCTGTTCATTCACCTCCTCTAGTCATCAGACACAGTGTGTGTGTGTGTGTGATGACTGTTTAAGCTAAATGCAGTCTTCTCTGTATATTCACCTCCTCTAGTCATCAGACACAGTGTGTATCTGTGTGTGTGATGACTGTTTAAGCTAAATGCAGTCTTCTCTGTTCATTCACCTCCTCTAGTCATCAGACACAGTGTGTGTGTGATGACTGTTTAAGCTAAATGCAGTCTTCTCTGTTCATTCACCTCCTCTAGTCATCAGACACAGTGTGTGTGTGTGTGTGTGTGTGTGTGGGTGTGTGGGGGGGTTTTTTGTTTACGGCTTCCCTGTCATTCACCTCCCTATCATCAGACACAGTGTGTGGATCACTGTTTATGTGGACTTCATATTTGCGCCTGTGATGTCTGTTCTGCTAATCTTTAAACACTCAAGGACTGCTCACCTACCACAGGAAGAGTCTATGCAGCCTGGATAAATGTTAAACTTTAACTTTAAACCTTAAACTTACCTGTTCCTTATGTATACATCACTCTCACAAACACACAAAATATACAGACGCTCATACACACACACACGCACACACCATACAGATGCTCACCTACACACACACCATACAGATGTTCACCTACACACACACCATACAGATGCTCACCTACACACACACCATACAGATGCTCACCTACACACACACCATACAGATGCTCACCTACACACACACCATACAGATGCTCACCTACACACACACCATACAGATGCTCACCTACACACACACCATACAGATGCTCACCTACACACATACACACGGACCATACAGATGCTCACCTACACACAGATGCCTACACACGAATACATGCTCACCTACACACAATGCACACACACACACCATACAGATGCTCACCTACAAACACACCATACAGATGCTCACCTACACACACACACACGGACCATACAGATGCTCACCTACACACACACACACGGACCATACAGATGCTCACCTACACACATGCACGCACGCACACACACACACACACACACAATACAGATGATCACACACAAACGCACGCACCATACAGACGCTCTTCCAGCAGCAGTCAGTGTAGCAGTTTACCAAGTAATTATTGTTTGATTACAGTGTTTCATTATCTCACTGATTAAGTCAGCGCTGACGCCAAAGGTCAAGCGTCATTAGCTCAGCCATGCTAAACTTGAGCTCGCCGCGTGGCCCCTCCTGACACACTGAAAGCAGTCATTGTAAATTCATCTGTGTGAGGATGATGTCCAGGAGAAATCCACTATAACTTTAGAATATTATGGCAGAAGAAAAGGGTCACAAGGTCTCGAGGGGACACAGACTGTGTGTCTGGATGAAAGTATAACAGATAAAGCTCAGGGGAATCTTAATATGATAATACAGTAGTGTCTTTATTAGGACATGAGAATGTTCGTGGTTTTTACACTTTAAGCACATTTGAAATGTCTTTGGTATACATATAAACCTGTGACTATGAGTATAAATCCACTGCCGCTGCTTCTGAGCAAACAAGGAAGTGCCTAAGTGACACGTGCATCACATACATCACCTTTAAAGACAAAAACAGAATGTATATTCACCATGTTTGTACTACAGCTAGATAAAACTTTATAGGAAGCCACATCTACTGGACTGGGGAGGACCTGCTGTCTATATTCTTACTGAAATATCTACAGTATGAGTATAAGGTGTGAAGGTTCTCTGTGTGTTGGCTGAAGATTCTCTGTGTGTCAGCTGAAGGTTCTGTGTGTGTAAGCTAAAGGTTCTGTGTGCGTTAGCGGAAGATTTTCTGTGTGTTAGCTGAAGGTTTTCTGTGTGTCAGCTGAAGGTTCTCTGTGTGGTAGCTGAAGGTTGTGTGTGTTAGCTGAAGGTTGTGTGTGTGTCAGCTGAAGGTTCTGTGTGTGTCAGCTGACGGTTCTCTGTGTGTTAGCTGAAGGTTCTGTGTGTGTCAGCTGAAGGTTCTGGGTGTGTCAGCTGAAGATTCTGTGTGTGTCAGCTGAAGATTCTGTGTGTGTCAGCTGAAGATTCTGTGTGTGTCAGCTGAAGATTCTGTGTGTGCAGCTGAAGGTTCTGTGTGTGTCAGCTGACGGTTCTCTGTGTGTTAGCTGAAGGTTCTGTGTGTGTCAGCTGAAGGTTCTGGGTGTGTCAGCTGAAGATTCTGTGTGTGTCAGCTGAAGATTCTGTGTGTGTCAGCTGAAGGTTCTGTGTGTGTCAGCTGAAGATTCTGTGTGTGTCAGCTGAAGGTTCTGTGTGTGTCAGCTGACGGTTCTCTGTGTGTTAGCTGAAGGTTCTGTGTGTGTCAGCTGAAGGTTCTGGGTGTGTCAGCTGAAGATTCTGTGTGTGTCAGCTGAAGATTCTGTGTGTGTCAGCTGAAGGTTCTGTGTGTGTCAGCTGAAGGTTCTGTGTGTGTCAGCTGAAGGTTCTGTGTGTGTCAGCTGAAGATTCTGTGTGTGTCAGCTGAAGGTTCTGTGTGTGTCAGCTGACGGTTCTCTGTGTGTCAGCTGAAGGTTCTGGGTGTGTCAGCTGAAGATTCTGTGTGTGTCAGCTGAAGATTCTGTGTGTGTCAGCTGAAGATTCTGTGTGTGTTAGCTGAAGGTTCTGTACCTGGGAGGAAATGAGATCTCCAGCTCATGAAGACGATCCTTAAAGACAGACAGCTCTTTATCAAACTCTAAAAGCTGCAGACAGATAGACAGAGAGACAGTAAATACACTAGTGGTTCTCTTATTCATTCTTTATTTATATTTTTTCCACATTCTGAAATAATAGTTAACCCATCAAATCCATGGAATAACACAATTGTAACTGTGGTAATTATGTTCTGACTAGAAGCCTCCAAAATAAATGAACTCTGTGTTATATTTGAGTATTTTCACTTTTTAGCATAGTCACCATTTGCCTAGAATTTGCAAAATCATGCACTTGTCATTTAATCATTCAGGTTTTAAACAGTATTGAATGAATTTCCATCTATGCTGGACTCTTATTGGCTGCTTTTTATTCATTATTTGGTCCAAGTAATGCATTTCCAAAAAAAACCCCAATAGTTTCTAATAGTTTTCTAATAGTGTGTTGGCACAATTATATTTTTGTCAACAAAAGTATCTTCAAACATTGAAAAATATACCTTACGACTAAAAGATCATAAGAAACGTTTTTGTCAAGTGATCCTAAACCTAGTAGTAGTAGCAGTATAAAAGCATGAACATAATAATACATAATTCTACCACAGTTATTCCCAATCTATTTATTTAAATAGACAAGCAGTGCTCCAAAAGTGCTGGTATGCTGGATAACTGCAGATACAAATATAAACAAATATGTCTGGCCATATGATGTTTACAGTGTCAGGTACCCCATTAAACAATATTAATACTGTTACTGTTTTTAAGAGTACAGAAAAGCAGCAGTATAAGAAAGCAAGTGTTCTCAGAGGTTCATCAATCATATCACAGCTGTCTGACTGTCTGAGATACGAAAGTCATTAATCAAACACTGCAGTATAATTAGCCTCTGTGTGTACACATTAATTATGAGCAAAACAATCAACAGGTGCATCTGACATCTTCATCAGTGTGTGTGTGTGTGTGTGTGTGTGTGTGTGTGTGTGTGTGAGAAAGACTGACAACTACCAGCACTAATCAATTAACAGTGTCTCTTAATTAAACCAATGAGTGTATTCAGTGTTCTGAATTTACAAACAGCTGCATCACATTATTATACAGTATTTCTGCATATATCTGGGCAGAGATAGAGTGTGAGTTAGTCTATGATATACCCTCATCTAACACACACATGCACACAAATGTTTAAGATATTTACTATTTGACCTAAACCTGAAAATTAAAAATACATCAAAGTTATTACTTTGCATGCATTAAGCATATATATATATATATATATATATATATATATATATTAAAATTTAGAGTGAACACTATATGACAGCAGGCAGACAGACTGTTCAGAATGCTCTGAATTTTGCCTATCGATACTAACTGACATGATGTTTGATATGTGTATTATTAGTTTAATATATTAACTGATTGTAGTTCTACATTATCTTGCCTGAGAAAATAAATTAGCATTCAAAAGTAAATTTTCACATTTTTTATAATGTACAGCAGTGAAGCTGTACACACAAAATGATCATACTGTTTGAATAGAAATTATGTTCCCCAGTATTTTCAATAACACCCTCATTAGGCTGATGCTGATAATTATAAAAAACAAAATATATTGGCCCAATATAGTGATTTGATTTGCTGTGCAGATCTAGCTGAATGCTGTGGTACTTCATGATGCATCTAATGCGAGCTGCGTTTCCTCTAGTCTTGTCTGATTAGTGATGCTGCTGTGCTACTGTTTCCCCAAGAACGACAGATAAAATATGAGGCAAGTCAGATGAGCCTGTGTTATTTTTTATTTATTCGGCCTTCGTGGTTAGAGTGATGCAGTGGGGGTGTACACAAGCTGCATGAGACAGATGGATAAGTTCATCAATGCTCCTGAATTTTCTATCTGCTCAGATCCACCTGATAAAGTTTCAATAAACACATACTGAAATCAAATCAATGTGAATAGTGAGGTGGGGAGGCTTCACCAGTGGCTGCTCAGTAAACAACCACACACACACACACAGCAAGTTCCACAATCCCTCAACGCAACGGCTCCCAGAAAATTTAATCTTCCCAAATCCTCATCACAGCATTCCATCCTCACAGTCTGACAGCCGCCTGGATAATTAATTATACAATTTCAATGGCTATATCGACTAAACACATCTATTAATCATAGCAAAAGTCAATAGGCATGGACATATTCAATCATGTCCTGACCAATGATTACTCCTTTCAAAATACAATAATTATTTTTGAGAGCTGCCTCGAATTAAATTTCTGTCAAGCTGGTACAACTCTATGAGTTGATAAAGGATGCTGGGAGCTGGCGGGGGAGGGACATTTGTCGTTTTGGAAAGGTAGTTTGTTTTCTAGGGATCATAGGACGGTGTATTTAAGTAGACCATGACCATTAGATTATCTCTCATACGCCATGAGGACATTCATCCTACCCACAATCACAGAAGCACACACACACTCCGCATACACACCCCACATACACACACACCTACACATCAACCACACATGCATGCAAACCCTCGCACTCGCACACACACCCCGCATACACACCACACGCAGACACATATGCAAGGTCACACACATGCAGCCAGTAATTTTGGTTCCAGCTCCTCTAAACTTCAGTTTTTTAATGTTTGTTTTTTATCTTTTGATGACGAATGAATATATGACACTATGAAAACACTTGCATTCTTACTGAATTCAGCCTTCAGAGGCTCAACTGAATTATTTCAAGTTTAAAATATATACAATACAATATACACAAACTCACAAACAAAAATGTGTTGTCTTGTACATAATTATATATAGTAACTGAGATCTGTTCAGTTTAAAACAGATACAGATGAGGACACAGAGGTCAGAAGAAATGTCTGAATGTACAATGACATCATCTTTCTGCACAGCGTCTCTCCTTCAGAGTGTCAAATGTGCCCTAATATTACAGTTATGATCTAAGATCTAAAATAAAGACAATTTATAAGAAATGCTCAAGATGAACAGAAGATTCCTCACCATTGTTCCATTGTTTTCCTGGAAAACATCCTGGTTGATGTAATTAAATAACTTCTTTTCCAGCTGTAAGATGACCTATAGGAGGACATTCAAATCTGTGTCACAAACACTGAATATAAAGAGCTTTTGCATGTTGAGAGTCAATTACACATAGTTAAAGAGCTTCTATTTGTTCTGTAAAATTGCTGTATTTAAACTGATCATGATAAGTATCACATCAAAGAAATATGAGTAAAATACAACTTAAAGATGGAGTAAAATCAAAACTGCTGTTGTGTGTCTTTAGTTTCTGTCTGCTTGTGTTGTTCATGTAAGTGGATTGAAAGTGTCTCACAAAAACATGAACGTACACACACACAGACACAATGTGTGTATAAATCACCTTGTGGTCATTGTCTGATTCTCTGAAAATCAGTTTGTCAACTTCATTGGTGCCGTCCGCCCGCACCATCTGCATGGTGGCTGATGAACAAAGACTCTATGAAAAAAAATCTTAACATTACGAAACATTCTATGCATCACCTGTTGTGATAAACTGTTTCCTGCTTCAGCTCTGTGTGGTTGACTTGTACAGCACATGCTGCTGTGTACAAGTCAACCACATGCATCAGCCGCTGCACACGCATTGCCCGCCGCACACACATCACCTGCTTCACCATGCATCGCCCGCCGCACACACATCGCCTGCTTCACCACGCATTGCCCGCTGCACACACATCGCCTGCTTCCCCCCCGCTTTGCCCGCTTCACACTGCATTGCCCGCTTCACCAAGAATCACCTCTTTACACAAATTTTAACAAATTTTGTTTAGTTAAAAATTCTAACCTTGTGTGTATTGAATCATCTGCGCAGAATCTTTTAAGAATTGTGATGGTCCATGAATGTGATGTTTTCTTAGCCTTGAAATCTACTAATGTTACAGCAGGACATTTGGCAGCGAGCGTTTCTTGACACGTTTCTTGAACAACAGGACCGCAAAAACAAAACAGATCCATCTCTCTTTGTTTTTATTGACCTAAAAGAGTGTGTGCAGGGTTAAATTCCCTTTTGTCAACTCTTTTAACAATTAGTTAAACATTGGAGCATCTGTGTTTGAGCAGAGCTGAATGAAGTAATCCTTGATACGGCTGTTCCCAGCGCACAGCCGAGCTGAAGAACTGATTGAAATTCAAAGCACAGATTAGCTAATCAGGTCATTCCAATAAAACTGTGAGAAAAAACCCTTTGGAGAGAAATGTCACAAATCAGGCAGGCTGAAGCACCGAGGAAGGCTGCCTCAGAACAAACAACCCCCCTCTTGGATGCTTAAACCGCTTTCTAAAAAGAGAACAAATCGCTCCATCTTTCAGTGATTTAGCCCCTCAGAGCAGCAGGCCCCCACACTAATGCTCTTTGCTCTCATTAAGCAGATTTTGTTATGAATAGCCTGTGATAAAGGACCAGAGATGCTGAGATCTGTCCTGTCAAGAGCATCTGACCACACCCACTCAAAATTCACTTTTTATTCACTCATATTTTTTCCTAAATTACAATAAAGCACTAAATGAAAAGGTTTGCTTTTGATGTAGTGGGTCATGGTTCATGCTGTGACAGATTAAAACAAAGAAGCTCAAATCTTATTCAAATCCTCAGAGTTTATAAGGACATCATGAAAACTTCTGTCAGTTGAGAAGAAAACCTAGAGAATTAACTGGACCAAACGAGACACACCGGAGCCGAACAGAATACGGTTTACAAACAAATGAATTTCACAATGAGTAAAGAATACCCTAACCCTAATATCACATGAGTCTCATATCACCCTGAACAGTTTTGTTTTTCAATAATGCCTGGATGACTAAACATCATACAGTACACATACACAAATGTCAAATATTGATTTAATTTCAAATGAAGTTATTATGTAAGCAGCAACAGAACGTGAAGTAACATGAGAGATATGAAACCAATAAATGTCTAGACAATCATGAAAAATCCTTCTGGGACTTTTTCAAATCAGTATATTAAAGCAGATAAATGTATTTAACGTCACAAATTTCTTGATTCTCATATACACAAATCAAGACTGTCAATTCCCACACAGGGAGATGTGTGTACTGATTAATGAGACACAGTGTTGTGTGTCTTGTGGACTATATGTAAACATCTTTTGTGTGAAGTATCTTGTTCAGGGCAGTACTAAATCAAGACCAAACATTCATTTTCAGAATTCTCTTATTTTTCTGAAATTTTCAACATTTTCTAGAGTCTGCAAGGTGTATGTAAACTTATGACCACCTCTGCGTATGTATATATACTATTACTGCTGTACACATTATATATATGGAATGTGTGTACAGACAAGGCATCAAGTGATCCTAACATGCCTCCTGTTGTAATATTTATAATAAGTGTTGTACTGAACTTGATTTGTACTGAACTCCCCCTTAACAAATCTGAACAACTTCTCCTAACAGCCCAACTGTTCCGGGTTCAGGGAGTTTTTACCCCAGTCATGACCCAAGAGAGCTGTGCTTTAACAAACCATGACAACATTCAAAATCTCACATATATCCCATCAGCCCCTGTGCCACGATGCAGGGGGTCTCTGCCTTAAAAAGAGACACCCTCAGATAAAGACAGGACAGGATAAAGTCGCCTATTTATCTTCCATTCCAGTGGGTGAAACATCTGGGAAATCTCTCTAAAACAATGATCCCAGGGCCATGGGTGTCACTCCTGCTCTCAAATACCTCTGAGTCCCAGCCGAGCGCATTTGTTCACCTCGCTAAATAATGGAAGGGCCACAAATCAGGGTGGGATGCGAGAGGTGCTGTGTGTGTGTGTGTGTGTGTTCGCCCCTCTAGTATTTAACCACTTAAATGGGCCATTCTCTAGAACCCGACAGGACAAATTGGCCAGCCTGGAAGTCTTTGAGAGTCAGAGCAGCACAAGAAGAATGAAGCAGGCCCCAAAACAGAGTGAACAGCCCCATAAAAATTCATCATTTTGACCTGGATGACCCTATCAGCACTGAGGGGGTCAGACACACCCAACACACCCCCCCACACACACACGCTTACAGAAACATAGATAGCTTTTTAAAAAAACCTAGTGAGCTGTCCACCTAGCCAGCATTTTAAGACATCATCCAGTGACATGAATAGCAGGCACACAAATAAACACACACAAACAGTCTAAACTAAAAGGCCTCTTCACAGGAAACAGTGAACAGATGTTTCATTATGAGTGTGTGTTGTGTTGTGATTACTGGTTTAAGTGAGTTAAAAGATTCATTGTTTTACACATTTACACAGACACACACACACATGTTCAGTTCTCCTGCTGTCGATTTCTAAAGTCAGAACAGATGGTTAAACTGGTTCATCTCTGCTTAGCTGAACCACTAAAGCTTGACTTTAATAAACAATAAATTAGGAGTATATTGAGGCAAAAACTGTAGTTCATGGTGAATATGTGATCCTATACTGAAGTGTTACCCAAATTAAATATAGTTCTATTATCAGCTGTTAATAGAACTCAAACTCAAAACTCAAACACAACAAAGTAAAATGGAAGCTGCTCTTTGGCACTACAGAGAAAGACAACAGGACAGAGTATCTGAACACATTCACAGAGAGGATGTGTCCACTTCTTATCTCGCTTTATTTCATTTTGCAATACTTGCTCTTTGTACGCATTAAGTATTTGCACTTCTGGAAACATGACCAGGTTTCCTCTAGGTCACAGTTGTATACAGTTTATGTGGAATGTAGACAGACACATAATCTTTGCTTTGAAGCAACTCACAGGAAATGTAAGAATTGACATATATAGCTTCATTTTATCAGGATAAAATCACTTGATGGAGTGTTTGAGGGTCTGAAAGTGAAATTACTGGTCTTCTTTTAATGATTCTTAGTCCAGTTCATTAGCAGAACAATGAATGAAGCTCAGCAAGAAAAACTGATGATACTTTAGGTTTCCTCTCTCGCTCGTCTCTGCACACACAGTCGTTTGTCTCTCAAATAAACAATAAAATGATCAGATTATTAGTCTAGCACTACAGATCAGTACTAAAGCAGATCGGTAATGCTAGTAAATATTCACACCAGGAGTTACATTGATTCACACAATCAGTAGACGCGCTCTGCGTGTTTTTATGGATGAGTGTAAGCTGAGTTTCCTGCAGACTCATTCAGTACCTTTAAAAAAATTCCAGAATGCTGCATGTGAATCTGTTAGTGGAACATCAGGTTGTAGATGTTCCAGAATTTGATTGCCCATCTTTGCACCTTTATAATGAATGTCTCACTCTTTCTCTCTCTTTCTCACACACACAATGACTAACACTTCGTTCACACACACACACACAGTCTTCAATTAAAAGATCCTGTCACTCCAGGAAGGAGAGAGGGTGGAGAGAAAAAGAAACAAAGAAGAGACGAGAAACAAAAACATAAACCTGCTCAGCTCTCATGTCACACTCTTCTAGAACATATTTTTAAATAAAGAAAATTAAGTCTGTTTTTGGACCATTAGCTTCTTATTAATTTAGAAAGGGACCATGTACAATATTTAGCAAATGTTTGTGTATGTATGTATATATATATATATATATATATATATATATATATATATATATATATATATATATATATATATATATATATATATATATATATATAGATAGATATATATATATATATATATATATAGATAGATAGATAGATAGATAGATATTTATATCTATCTATATACATATAGAAAAAGAGAGAGAGTGGAGTGAAAATGCATTTCATTTTAATGACAATACTGTTACATCGCTTCAAATGTTAATGAAGCAGAAAACAGTTTATCTGAGTGATACAGGGGTCTGAGTTTAGCTCTTGTCATTAGTGTTGTGGGTGGGCTTTGTGATCTAGTTTAGACTCAGTTTTCATGGCCATCCCTCTGGCTGTGACCCCACCTCAAGTCCTTTATGAGTGTGACAGAGCAAAGCTGAGGAACACGCTGCTGCAGTAATAGCATGAAATCAGGAACAAAAGACCCCCGTCTGCATCTCTGCTCACTCTCTTTCACTTCAGAGAAAACTTCTGGATTCATGTCTGAAGTTATTAACTACTGTCCAATGTAGCTTCAGCACAGAAAATGTTACCGAGGTGATAAAAACACAAATGTGAAGCTCTTATTATTGTTGAAGTACTTGCATATATACAAATCATTTTGTTGATTGAGTCTAAATTGCCCCATAAAGGAACTACAGTGTTTATTCAGGCAGATGAGCATCTGGTTATGTGTATAATTTAAAAGTGACTAAATATAGCTTTACACAAACCTTAAACATTTAACAAATAAACTATTTATTAACTCTCTCTGTCTCACTCCCTCTCCCACTCTCTGTCTCTCTCTCTCTTTGTCTGTCTCTCTCTCTCTATCTCTCGGTTTGATTGGTCTTGTCCTCATTTGCTGGTTTTATCCATCACAGATAAATCACAGGAGAAATTAAAGGACGAGAGGTCATAAATTCTCAATGTGCCACTTAATGGCTCTGTTAAATATGATAGGCGCTGGGCAAGACATTGGTGTTTAATGTCAGTCAGGCAGGACAGGAAATGCCACGCTCACATCAGCTTCAGCACAGAAGTCATTTCAGACACCAGGGATTAGAAAACATACAACACTTCTTAACAGATATATTTATACTTATGCAATGCAACTGAATGACAAAAAATATGAAAGTAAACTATTTTTTGCGCCAAAATGATTAAAATAATGTCTGATGTCAATTACTGACAAATAATTGACTTTATCATAAATATAATTGACATAATTGACATTATAATTGATAATAACATCTTTCAATGCAACACAAAATAGTACTTATTTTATGATATTTTGAAGCAAATCTCATGGGCTGTTGATAACATTGTTGTAATTTATTCGGTTTTGAATCTGTATCTTAAACAGAAGTTTAAATAATAATAAATAAATAATATTTAGTGATCTGTTTCTGTTCAGACAGAATGTGCCAGACGGCTGAGAGTGTTTGTGGTGACAGAATCTTCTTGAAAACCTTGAAGAGAACAAGACTAACTAAACGAACACTCTATACAGGCAGAAAGAGACACAGACAGACATGTAGAGAGATCTTCAGCTGTTTGTGTGTTTGCTGAAGGACACTTGAGCCTCTCACACAAGGAAACACTAGAAAACACTCCATGTGGTGCGAATGGCTTGGTGACCTTTGAGCAGAACGGTGATATCTGAGCCTCAGGGCCTGTGATGTCTGTGCCAGGCGGACCCCTCGCACCCAGCTCCTCACTCCCTCCAGCTATGCCAACATCAGCTCCAGGGACACCACACAATGGGCTTGGGCCTTACAGAGTGTGCTCAAATGGCCTGTTGTTAATAAGGCTGTGAGAGTAACAGCCTGTGGCTTTTCTTCATTCTCTAGCTGTTTTAATTAGGCTGATTAAAGGCGTCGCTCGCTCGCGATGTGTAAAGCTCTTTGTTAGTTAGAGAAAAATAGACACAGAAAACAAGTGTTTTTCCATCAGACGAAACCATCAGAAAGATCATGTGACCAAAACACTGACCCATGATGCTCACTGTGCGAAACAAATGAACACATCATTATAAAACTTGACCTTATGAACAAACAAACACACACACACACACAAAACACAACAAGACTGCAGGACACTAAATCTACTGTATCTACAGCAAGAATCTGTGGATATTGCTGAATCCTGTAATCAATCAGTACTTGTTAAAATACCAGTTAGATACCAGTCCGTAAATACTAGTTAAAACAGGATATGTAAGTGTGCTGAGTGTGTACTGTGTAAGCGTACAATGTGCTGTGAGTATGTACTGTATAGTGTGCTGTGAGCGTGTACTGTGTAAATGTATAGTGTACTGTGTAGTGTGCAGAGTGAGATTATGTGTGTGTTAACACACTGATGTGTTTGTGTATGTGTGTGATGGTGTGTGTATTTTCATGGTTGGGTTGACAGGGGCAGTAGGGTCACTGTCTGTCCCATGAAACACACGACCACTGACTAATGGATAGAAGTGTCCCACAATTAATTAGCCTGACTAATGTAGTGTGTTTAATTCATTACTGTGTAAAAAACAATGAACAGACACACAACCTAAAACACACTCCACCATGTGTGCATGTATACAACAAACACACCCTCACACACTTTTACACAGCCTCAGGCACACACAGAAAATCTCTCTTTGTGTAATTGTTTTTCTCTCCATCTATTGCACAAAAGCAAACTAAACTGACATCTGGCCATCAATTAAAAAGCTCTTTAAATGTGGAAAAATGAAAGTTTTATGACCCTGCTGCTTCTCATTAATGAACATTTTACATCACTCATTTACAGCAAGGGACTGAGCGCAGCTCCACCTTTAATTTCATGCTGCTCGGCCCTAAGACAGACACAGAACAAAGAGCGAGAGATTGATGTGCGGGCCTCCACCTGCAGTTCCCTCACTACAGACAGGGGGCGAGTGCATTTTATTGAAGCACGAACAGAGAAAACACACTCCAATTAAAATCAGCACAAGTTATGTCACGAGCTCAGTAGATCAAGTCAGTAATTAACCCCCCTTGGCCCCTATCAATTCTGAGATTGGAACAGCTGCAGAAGAGTGTGCCATTTTTCCAGAAATTAAATTTACATTCTATTAAGTTTAATTAGGAGGGATTTTAAATATACTTGAGTCCAGGCACACGACCACAGCTCTGTCACTATACAAACTGATTCACTATCGGCAGAGCCCTGAGGTCCCATCCCATCCCAGCATGCACCTCTGCGCTGTCACCATGTCACAGCAGACCCACGTGAAACCCGAGGCACACAGGTGGTCACCCCTCATATTTTAAACACGCACAGCTTCTCTGCCTGATCTACACATCTTCCTCAAAATACAGTAAAATATTCCAACAATAAGCTGACATAGAACAAAAGTGCTTCATCAGGTGTAATTTAAATACAGTAGGCATGTACTAGTGTGACAGTTTAAATCTATCTCTGGTTAAACTGCAGAAAAAATCAATACAGCAGCAATTTGATCTCGCCACTAACCATGTGTATGACATTAATTGTTATTAAAGTTGAACTAGTTTCTCAGCGTCAGTGCAACATACAAACGTATTACAGAGTATATGAGCAACTAGTCTGTTTAAAAGAGCGTCAGACAGAGATGACATCAGACATCAGCCATGTGTGAGCACCAACTTTCATAAATAGGTAAAGCATGACACACATAAACCAGTACTTACCAGTGCAGTGTGCACTAAATGAATCTGCAGGTAATGAACTACACAGCTGAGTTTCCATCAAGAGATTAAAAAAAATCAGAGTGGAAGTGGCTCCGTGAGAATATGAGTTTGCATTTTTACAGATGAAATATTTATGAAAGTAAAATCACCAGCAGATATTAAACACCAGCTTTGATTAAACCTCAAGGTCAGACAAACTCTGAAATCTGAATATATATATATATATATATATATATATATATATATATAGTTTAGTATAGTATATATAGAATATAGTTTTTCTCCCTACATAGTAAAAGGAAGCACTGTATTTAATTTGACACTATGAAGGACACACAACGGGTTCAACAGCTTGTACAGGACCTCAGTGAGAACAGTGAGAGGGCCAGTTCTGCAGAGGTGGTTTACAGCCCTCATTAGGGCCCAGCTGTGTTTGCTAACTGCCCCTTCATACATATTGTTATGTGATGGCCCTCTCTCACATACTCACACTCATTGTGTGCTAATAGCAGCTTTATAAAACAACTTGTCACTCAAAGAGTGTCCCGCAGGATCTGTGAGGAAATTAAGATTTAAAGTAACACGCAGCACGCAGTATCATATTTTTTCAACTGTTGTACTGTATACCTCACCCGGTTATCATCTCTTTAATAGGAAGGTTAATCTGCATGTTTTGCGAATGTAACTGATCACACAGCTTCATTGCATACTTAAAATACACCTACTGTGCACACTATACATACAGTACTTCAATAAATGTTGGAGTAGTATGCAAATAGTTCCAAACATAAGCCAAACAAGCAAGCAAGCAAGCAAGCATTTTTATGCTTGCGGGAGACACTGTCAGAGGTTTACTCACCTCGATAACCTGCCTGGAGTCCAATCTGAAGTTGAAGTCACCAAAGATGAAATACGGCACCTTCTCACAGCGTTGATCTGTGATCCTGCAGACAGAGTTGAAGAGGTGTCAGTGAAATACAACGTCTCTCTGTAAAACAGCTCCACCTAGTGCTGTAGTCTGTGTGTACAGTAATACAGTTTGGGGACATAAATTTTGATTGGTAACCTTAACTGCACATAACCCACAGAGAACAACTATTAACCTTAGTTTACATATCAGTGACTAGATCTGCTAGCAGAAGAATGGCAACATAGCAGAAATAAAGATTATTTAAGAAAAAACTATGTAAAAACTGTTTATGTTAAAACTGTTTCATGAAACAAATAAGAGACTGCACACTGTGACTAAATAATGATACAGCACGGTCCGAGCACCCTATTGCTCAAGTACATCTCTGTTTTGCTCACAAGCATGTGAGGTGGTTTTGATTGAGACGGCAGTTCACAATTCATAAAGTCAAAGACCTGATGTCTCTCCACCCACTTAAAAAAACACATCTTAAACGAGAGATAATTAACTCCCCATAGCAAATAATTTACTTTATTAAGTAAAGACGAAGCTTTATCTGCAGTGTGTGTGCCGCATTAATGGAGAGAGAACACTAGCCGGCTAATCACTGGGATAAATCTCAGCTCTCTCCCAACACCTAATAACAATGTATTTATGGGCCTGTAAAAGAGCCCACGGCCGCTCTCATAAAGCACACACATCTCCAGTTCTTCATCTGCATGCAGCTTCAGTTACTTCTGCTGTTTCTTCTGTCTGTTTACCATGTGCGACAGTCAGAGTCAGACATGCATGTAAAACTCTTCTGTGCTCCCAGGCATACTATATCAACTATATCAGTCATATAGTCCTGCCTGTATTATTTCATTTTTCATGAGTTCTCTTTTTGATATCAGGACAATAAAACATTACTGATGTCGACAGAAATCAGTTTCTGTATGTGATCCATCATAAATTTTTTCACAGACACACAGAGACACCCATAATGACTTACAGCAGACTTAACTCATTGCTTTAGAAATATTACAGGAAAACTCCACCCCAGAATGAAAATTCTCTCATCATTTACTCCTCATGTCATCATTTACTCCTCTCTCTGTCAATTCAATATATATATATATATATATATATATATATATATATATATATAAATATAATATTATATAAAAATATATATATATATATATATATATATATATATATATATATATATATATATATATATATATATATATATATATGTCCTATGCCAAGTCAAGAGAGTGGGTCAGAAGGTAACATTCTGTTTACATGTTTGTTTCCTACAACTTTAGTGCCGACCTGCTGCTGTGAGGGCCTGACTTTTAGCCCGGCCCCTAGAGGTCCCACAGAAGGCACATGTTAAGCACTGCGCTGTGTGAATGTGCTGTGAGATAGGAAGTCTGCAAGGTTGCAGCAGCTTGCAAAAGCGCTGCATAAACTGCATCATCACACTGTGTGTAAATGTGAAAGAGAGAAACGTTTAGAGGGTGTGTGTGAGAGAAAGTGTATGTGTGTGTGTGTGTGTGTCTGTGTGTGTGTGTGTGTGTGAGACAGAATGAGTGTTTGAGTGTATGTGTAAAAGAGAGGGTGTTAAATGCACAGATCAAAAATTCAAACAGGCCATTTTCAAACTGTTTAATATCATCCTTAGTGCTACTCTGGAACCAAGGCCTCATCACCCTAATTCATAAAAGAAAAGGCTTTACTGACAGAAATGACCTGAGCAAATGTCAATCAGCTTTCAACTAAAACACTGCACATCAAAACACATACACCCTGTACACTACCTAATTGATAAAGGAATCAAACAAAAGAAAAATCTTCTCATGGTTTGCTGACTTCAGAAAAGCTTTTGGCTCAATCTGGCATGAAGGGCTATTTTTATTTTATTTAATTCAATGTGGTATCGGAGGAAAAACATAGGACATCATCAAATCCATGTTCACTAATAACAAATTTAATAACAAAAAAAGCACAGTTAGCTGAAGCCCTACACTATATAATATATACATCAATGAACTACATGGTCCATGTACAGACTCAGTGATCATAACCTCACTAAAGACACAGACAGACAGACAGACCTGACCATGTACAGACTCAGTGATCATAACCTCACTATAGAGACAGACAGACCTGACCATGTACAGACTCATTGATCATAACCTCCCTAAAGACACAGACAGACAGACCTGACCATGTACAGACTCAGTGATCATAACCTCCCTAAAGACACAGACAGACAGACCTGACCATGTACAGACTCAGTGAGCATAACCTCACTAAAGACACAGACAGACAGACCTGACCATGTACAGACTCAGTGATCATAACCTCACTAAAGACACAGACAGACAGACAGACCTGACCATGTACAGACTCAGTGATAATAACCTCACTACAGAGACAGACAGACCTGACCATGTACAGACTCATTGATCATAACCTCACTACAGAGACAGACAGACCTGACCATGTACAGACTCAGTGATCATAACCTCACTACAGAGACAGACAGACCTGACCATGTACAGACTCAGTGATCATAACCTCCCTACAGAGACAGACAGACCTGACCATGTACAGACTCAGTGATAATAACCTCACTACAGAGACAGACAGACCTGAACATGTACAGACTCAGTGATCATAACCTCACTAAAGACACAGACAGACAGACCTGACCATGTACAGACTCAGTGATCATAACCTCACTACAGTGACAGACAGACCTGACCATGTACAGACTCAGTGATCATAACCTCACTAAAGACACAGACAGACAGACCTGACCATGTACAGACTCAGTGATAATAACCTCACTACAGAGACAGACAGACCTGACCATGTACAGACTCAGTGATCATAACCTCACTGCAGAGACAGACAGACCTGACCATGTACAGACTCAGTGATCATAACCTCACTACAGAGACAGACAGACCTGACCATGTACAGACTCAGTGATCATAACCTCCCTACAGAGACAGACACACCTGACCATGTACAGACTCAGTGATAATAACCTCACTACAGAGACAGACAGACCTGAACATGTACAGACTCAGTGATCATAACCTCACTAAAGACACAGACAGACAGACCTGACCATGTACAGACTCAGTGATCATAACCTCCCTACAGAGACAGACAGACCTGACCATGTACAGACTCAGTGATAATAACCTCATTACAGAGACAGACAGACCTGAACATGTACAGACTCAGTGATCATAACCTCACTACAGAGACAGACAGACCTGACCATGTACAGACTCAGTGATCATAACCTCACTACAGTGACAGACAGACCTGACCATGTACAGACTCAGTGATCATAACCTCACTACAGAGACAGACAGACCTGACCATGTACAGACTCAGTGATCATAACCTCACTACAGAGACAGACAGACCTGACCATGTACAGACTCAGTGATCATAACCTCACTACAGAGACAGACAGACCTGAACATGTACAGACTCAGTGAGCATAACCTCACTACAGAGACAGACAGACCTGACCATGTACAGACTCAGTGATCATAACCTCCCTACAGAGACAGACAGACCTGACCATGTACAGACTCAGTGATAATAACCTCACTACAGAGACAGACAGACCTGAACATGTACAGACTCAGTGATCATAACCTCACTAAAGACACAGACAGACAGACCTGACCATGTACAGACTCAGTGATCATAACCTCCCTACAGAGACAGACAGACCTGACCATGTACAGACTCAGTGATAATAACCTCATTACAGAGACAGACAGACCTGAACATGTACAGACTCAGTGATCATAACCTCACTACAGAGACAGACAGACCTGACCATGTACAGACTCAGTGATCATAACCTCACTACAGTGACAGACAGACCTGACCATGTACAGACTCAGTGATCATAACCTCACTACAGAGACAGACAGACCTGACCATGTACAGACTCAGTGATCATAACCTCACTACAGAGACAGACAGACCTGAACATGTACAGACTCAGTGATAATAACCTCATTACAGAGACAGACAGACCTGAACATGTACAGACTCAGTGATCATAACCTCACTAAAGACACAGACAGACAGACCTGACCATGTAGAGACTCAGTGATCATAACCTCACTATAGAGACAGACCTGATCATGTACAGACTCAGTGAGCATAACCTCCCTACAGAGACAGACAGACCTGACCATGTACAGACTCAGTGATCATAACCTCACTACAGTGACAGACAGACCTGACCATGTACAGACTCAGTGATCATAACCTCACTACAGTGACAGACAGACCTGACCATGTACAGACTCAGTGATCATAACCTCACTACAGAGACAGACAGACCTGAACATGTACAGACTCAGTGATCATAACCTCACTACAGAGACAGACAGACCTGAACATGTACAGACTCAGTGATCATAACCTCACTACAGAGACAGACAGACCTGACCATGTACAGACTCAGTGATCATAACCTCACTACAAAGACAGACAGACCTGAACATGTACAGACTCAGTGATCATAACCTCACTATAGAGACAGACCTGATCATGTACAGACTCAGTGATCATAACCTCACTACAGAGACAGACAGACCTGACCATGTACAGACTCAGTGATCATAACCTCACTATAGAGACAGACCTGACCATGTACAGACTCAGTGATCATAACCTCACTATAGAGACAGACAGACCTGACCATGTACAGACTCAGTGATCATAACCTCACTATAGAGACAGACCTGATCATGTACAGACTCAGTGATCATAACCTCACTACAGAGACAGACAGACCTGACCATGTACAGACTCAGTGATCATAACCTCACTATAGAGACAGACCTGACCATGTACAGACTCAGTGATCATAACCTCACTATAGAGACAGACCTGATCATGTACAGACTCAGTGATCATAACCTCACTACAGAGACAGACAGACCTGACCATGTACAGACTCAGTGATCATAACCTCACTATAGAGACAGACCTGATCATGTACAGACTCAGTGATCATAACCTCACTATAGAGACAGACCTGATCATGTACAGACTCAGTGATCATAACCTCACTATAGAGACAGACCTGACCATGTACAGACTCAGTGATCATAACCTCACTACAGTGACAGACAAACCTGAACATGTACAGACTCAGTGATCATAACCTCACTACAGAGACAGACGGACCTGACCATGTACAGACTCAGTGATCATAACCTCACTACAGAGACAGATAGACCTAAACATGTACAGACTCAGTGAGCATAACCTCACTACAGAGACAGACTGACCTGAACATGTACAGACTCAGTGATCATAACCTCACTACAGAGACAGACAGACCTGAACATGTACAGACCCAGTGATCATAACCTCACTACAGAGACAGACAGACCTGACCATGTACAGACTCAGTGATCATAACCTCACTATAGAGACAGACAGACCTGATCATGTACAGACTCAGTGATCATAACCTCACTACAGAGACAGACAGACCTGACCATGTACAGACTCAGTGATCATAACCTCACTATAGAGACAGGCCTGACCATGTACAGACTCAGTGATCATAACCTCACTACAGAGACAGACAGACCTGAACATGTACAGACTCAGTGATCATAACCTCACTATAGAGACAGACCTGACCATGTACAGACTCAGTGATCATAACCTCACTATAGAGACAGACCTGATCATGTACAGACTCAGTGATCATAACCTCACTATAGAGACAGACCTGATCATGTACAGAGTCAGTGATCATAACCTCACTATAGAGACAGACCTGATCATGTACAGACTCAGTGATCATAACCTCACTACAGTGACAGACAAACCTGAACATGTACAGACTCAGTGATCATAACCTCACTACAGAGACAGACGGACCTGACCATGTACAGACTCAGTGATCATAACCTCACTACAGAGACAGACAGACCTGAACATGTACAGACTCAGTGAGCATAACCTCACTACAGAGACAGACAGACCTGATCATGTACAGACTCAGTGATCATAACCTCACTACAGAGACAGACAGACCTGACCATGTACAGACTCAGTGATCATAACCTCACTACAGAGACAGACAGACCTGACCATGTACAGACTCAGTGATCATAACCTCACTACAGAGACAGACAGACCTGAACATGTACAGACTCAGTGATCATAACCTCACTAAAGACAAAGACAGACAGACCTGAACATGTACAGACTCAGTGATCATAACCTCACTAAAGACACAGACAGACCTGACCATGTACAGACTCAGTGATCATAACCTCACTACATAGACAGACAGACCTGAACATGTATAGACTCAGTTATCATAACCTCACTAAAGAGACAGACAGACAGACAGACCTGACCATGTACAGACTCAGTGATAATAACCTCACTACAGAGACAGACAGACCTGACCATGTACAGACTCAGTGATCATAACCTCACTACATAGACAGACAGACCTGAACATGTACAGACTCAGTTATCATAACCTCACTAAAGAGACAGACAGACAGACAGACCTGAACATGTACAGACTCAGTGATCATAACCTCACTACAGAGACAGACAGACCTGAACATGTACAGACTCAGTGGATCATAACCTCACTAAAGACACAGACAGACAGACCTGAACATGTACAGACTCAGTGATCATAACCTCACTAAAGACACAGACAGACAGACCTGAACATGTACAGACTCAGTGATCATAACCTCACTAAAGACACAGACAGACAGACCTGACCATGTACAGACTCAGTGATCATAACCTCCCTACAGAGACAGACAGACCTGACCATGTACAGACTCAGTGATCATAACCTCACTATAGAGACAGACAGACCTGACCATGTACAGACTCAGTGAGCATAACCAAAAAAAACTTTAAGTGTGCCAATAAAGTGTGAGTGTTTTATCATATATTTGGAACAAATTTGTACCAGCAAAAAGTCAGCAAAACCCAACTGAGAAATCCAAGCAAAACCTCCTTTTGGGGATGTGCTCATTTGTAGAAATGCTATAAAAATATAGACAAGTTTTTTATTGTATATATGCAAGTTTTCTGTTACTGTTAGAGTGTGGGTTATGCTTAGGTTATTGTTTATAACTAGCTGTGTATAAAAAACAGAAATCTATGAAACGTCCTCATTTAGGGGAAGAACTAAACATGTTTGTGTGTGTGTGTGGGCTGGGTGTGAAGGGGCTTGGCTGACTGATTAACCTTTGACTTCTGGGCCTCCCAGGGTGAGAAGGCAGCTAACAAAGTCAATACTGATGGAAACTAATACCTTCATTCACACACACTCTCTCTCTCTCTCTCTCTCTCTCTCTCTCACACACACACACACACACACACACACACACACACACACACACACACACACACACACACACACACACACACACAATTTCATTCCAATCCAGATGAACACATCTACTGCATGATTGTGCTGCATCTTACTCTGAATTTTTATTAAAAACTATTTACTTACAGACACGTTCTTTCTCTCTGTCTCTCTCTCTCTCTCTCTCTCTTTTAGTCTGTTGTTCTGGGAAACATTTTGCTGGAGGTTCTTTAAGTCACTGTGACAGTTGACGGATGACGGTCCATAAAGTGACAAAGAAGAGTTGTGTGGCAGCCAGAGCAACTCGTCACTTCCCCCTGGGAAACTAATTGCCCTGAATTGTTAAAGGAAACATTATTTTTCTGCCAATCATGGCTTTTCAATGCCCCAAAAATGAGCATGAAACAGGCCTTTTGACTGAACAGAAGAGTTAAATGTCTCCAATGTTGATCAAATTAACTTCAGCTGCCTGACAATGGACTATATTTGTGTGAAAATAAAAGCTGTGGACAAAGAGGTTCTTTTAGCTCCGATTTCACAGTTGTGATGTAAAACTGCTCTGACCTGAACCCTTTTCCTGAAGGGAAGAGCAAATGAGAACACATCTCCACACGCAAGAGACACGCCCGCTGCTGAAGAACTGATGCTTCTCCACTCTGATACGCTCCCACAAAACAAACATGCTGCACATACTGTGACATACAGAGACAAAGTTAAAAAAACTCATCAGAGTTTAATTCTGTCTGAAGTTTAGAAACAGGACGACACACACAGTGCTGAATATCAAACAGTGTTGAGGAAGTGAGTGTGATAGCAGAATATACCACTCAGTGTTCCTGTCTAAAGGCCCTGAAAAACTCTGGAGATAAACACTGTTTAGCTGTTAACACCAATAAAGTCACTGAGTTTATCTGACCAGCTTTGGATGAGTGGTGGAGATAAGAGCAAAAAGGAGCAGGACGAAAACACAACACAGCAAAAACAAGACAAACCGGATGAATGAATGAGGAAATAAGATGGGCCAATGCAAAGTTAGACAAGATAAATTGGAGAAATACTGAAGTAAGGGTTAGTATGAGTGTGTGTGTGTGGAGAGGGAGGGACAAAAGCACTGAAAGTCGGTTCCCAACGAGCAGCTGAATAGCAGCACTGTTGGAGGTAGCGGCTCATTTCTAAAGGCTGTTGAGTCACATTGTCCTTCTCAATCACACAGGAGAATACACTTTACTGGTGGCTGCCAGAAGGTCAGCACGGCCCCTGAAAACAGCCCAGCATCATTCACTGGCTCCAGCAGAGCTTTGGGGGAAGGTTCTGTGGGTGTCCTTTTCCACTCAGGGGGACGGCCCTCACACCGGAGGTCCGGATGTACACCCCAGAGAGAGCCACTCCTCACAGATGAGGGTGTTCAAACCACCCTGCTCCTCCCTGGTAACTGCCCCACACCACACGGAGTATCAGGCATGCCGAAACGCACACCCACCTAAACATTTATTAAACATTATACAACTGTAAAGTTTTAGGGCGACCTGTACTTCAGTGTGGGCCTTCCTTTCACAACACCCTGAAAACCTCAAGGACACCTGCAAACACCTGAGAGGCTCAAGGACAAGAGATTTTATGAAGAGAATTTGGGAAACAGTGACTCAGAAAACATATTATTTGAGGAAGTGCTTTGAAAATTTATGAGATAAATGTAAATCAATCTCAAGGTGACAAAAGAGCAGAAAATCCCCTAAACTAAAAATAACCCTAACCCTAAAATTCTCAATGTAAGCAACAGGAAAGGTCCCTTTTAAACTTCATTATGGCCAATGAAAGGATTACAGAATAATAAAAACGGTGAAAAATGGTGAAATGTGCCATGTTCCTAAAGCACGTTGAATCAACTGACCATTAAAGGCAGTCCTACATCTCGTATGCTGAGCACATGCATGCATTTATTTTGAATAGATTTGTAGTTCAGGGTGCCAAGTGTTCACATTCTATACAGGAAATTGTCAAATGAGAGTAGAGACCACACCCACACATGCCTGTGTGTGTGTGACACAGGGGCACAGGCACACACACACACAGACACACCCAGGCACACACATACACACACAAACACACAGGCACACACAAACACACACAGGCGCACACACAGACACACACAGGCGCACACACAGACACATGGGCACACACCGGCACACAGAGACACACACAGGCACACACAAATACACACACATACACACACGCTCACACACAAACACACACAGGCACACACAGGCACACACAAATACACACACATACACACACATACACACATGCTCACACACAAACACACACAGGCACACACAGGCACACACAAATACACACACATACACACATGCTCACACACAAACACACACAGGCACACACAGGCGCACACACACAGACAGGCACACAGACAGGCACACAGACAGGCACACAGGTGCACACACACAGACAGGCACACAGACAGGCACACAGACAGGCACACAAACACATTTCTCACCTGTCCAGCACATAGCCGAGTGCTTTCTGTCGTGTGCCTGAGTACACAGATGGACTCTTCTCCCAAGCCACCAAATTAGATGCATCGTGGAACAGGTGAATATTGACCAGGTCAAAGGCACTGACAGATGGACAGAAAGTTCAGGCATCTCACATTCATAAAGAAACACAAATCACAAAATGTACAGATTGTCCTAAACACACAATATAGAAAGAGCTGTGATGTAAAATCTGACCCTATAGTAAAACCACTCACAGAGAACAACTGTCACCCTCATAAGACACCTCTAATGAACTTACAACAATGTTAAAAAGAAAATAAAATATGTATTGACATTTATGAAAATGTATCACATTACTATTATGCATTCATATTCCATATATTGGTAATGATACATTCTTTATTCAGACCTTTTAGAAACTGTCCTCAGATCTTTAGTAATTGATTTTTGATATATATATATATATATTCTTGTGACTATACAGTGTGTCTCTGGCCCTTGACAGCTAACTCACCTGTTACAAGTAAAGCATTTGTGTTAGTAGCTGATATTAAGAGCAGTAATGTGTTTAAAAGTGACACAATCTGAACACGTCCAGAACAGCTGCACATTGAACCCTGTTATACCTCTGTCAGCATTTCATTAGTGTGTCAGCCCACAGACCAGAGCCCTTCTGTACTGAATCCTCTCTGCTCATGTCATCCTTCTATTAGATTAGCCCCTCTCTCTCTCTCTCTCTCTCTGATTCATTCCGCACACGTTTAACTGCATGTCATGTTTTGTGTTGTCTGTCATACGGAGCTGCATGGTAACGTGATTAGCGTTAATCTAATCCTGTGGTCTGACTATAGAGCATGCTGCTCTCACCGCAGGCCGATGGAGGAACCATCACTCCAACTGCCAGGAACTTAAGGTCACTCTTATCAAAAGTCTAAAGCTGATGTTTTTTTACAGGATTCTGGGTTTGAGATCATCATAGTAGCGCATAAATCAACTATTGTGAAGTTTAAACCTACAATTGTTCAGTTCTCAGGCCAGATTTGTAAAGAAAGTTTAGCCCTAAAAAACACTAGTTTCCTTGACAACCCACACAATTCTTTAGAGCTCAGCTCACCTAACCCTAAGACGGTTTCAGGTTTAGAACAATAAGAGGGTAAACAGTCATTTTCCTAAAGCTCTAGACTACAGCAGCAATGAATATCAACTCTGCTCTGATAAAGAACTTGTGATGTGTTTCCTGTGTCTCACTCACAGATATCACTGTCATACACACAGAACTCACCAATCCGCCAGAGTCCAGCGGGTTCTGATGAAACCTTTTCTGGACCACTTACACTGCAGGAAGACAAAACCCAGCAGAACATTAGATTAATACTGTACATCACCATGACATCATCAGTCACATGTTCAGCCACAAGACTTTCATGTAACCTGTAGATGAAGAGCAAAATATGACATGAGCACAATATACAGAAAACAAATGCTGTCATTTAGAGCTGATCTGAGACTACTGTTTGTGTGATCAAGGAAGATAAAATTCCTTGTGATTTAAAGATGAGTTATACATGACAGAGAGCATCTCTGTTCTCACATGCAGCAGTGTGTGTGTGTGTGTGTGTGAGAGAGAGAGTGTGACCGTGTGTGTGAGTTTGGGTGGATGGGTGTGTAAGAGAGTGTGACTGTGTGTGTATATGTGTGTAAGAGAGAATATGACTGTGTGTGTGTAAAAGATTGTGACTGTGTGTGGGTTGATGGGTGTGTAAGAGAGTGTGACTGTGTGTGGGTGGATGGGTGTTTAAGAGAATGTGACTGTGTGTATGTGTGTAAGAGAGAATATGACTGTGTGTGCGTGTGTGTGTGTAAAAGAGAGTGTGACTGTGTGTGTTGATGGGTGTGTAAGAGAGTGTGACTGTGTGTGGGTTGATGGGTGTGTAAGAGAGTGTGACTGTGTGTGGGTTGATGGGTGTGTAAAAGATTGTGACTGTGTGTGGGTTGATGGGTGTGTAAGAGAGTGTGACTGTGTGTGGGTGGATGGGTGTTTAAGAGAATGTGACTGTGTGTATGTGTGTAAGAGAGAATATGACTGTGTGTGTGTGTGTGTGTGTGTGTGTGTGTGTGTGTGTGTGTTAAAAGAGAGTGTGACTGTGTGTGTGTTGATGGGTGTGTAAGAGAGTGTGTGTCTGTGAGTGTGTGTAAGAAAGAGTGTGACTGTGTGTGTAAGAGAGAGTGTGACTGTGTGTGTAAGAGAGAGTGTGACTGTCAGTGAGTGTGCGGGTGTAGAACAGACTCCAGTAAATCCTCCAATCAGAAGGCCGATCTCCCTCAGCACATGATGGCCACGCTGCTGTTATTAAATGAGAGACAAATTGATGCTGTGGGCTTCTGATTACAAACCTAAAAAATAAATAACCTCTCTCTAATGAAGAGTTAACTGCACTGATGAATAAACTAATTACCGGCTGGGTCACATAATTACAAATTGACTAATTTTATTTAAAAACTCTGATGCAAATTAAAAGCCTGAGAGTGATTTGATTGCCCCTCACATCTCTCAGACGGCATTAGAGCAAGATGAACTATATCAAATTCAATTACATTTGCATACTTGAATTAATCCATAAACTACAGCACAGCTGACTGTACTTCACTGTACATAAGAGACAGAAGAAACACAGCATCACCTCATCCCTGAGTGAAGAACACATACATACAACACACACTCTGAGCTCACTGTAAACCCAAAAATTCAGAGAAGAATTCAGGTGACATGACGCTTGATAGTTTCACCAATTCACTCCACACAAGCTTTCACTCTTCAGTTTGAATGTTCATTCTGTCACCCTCATCAGTAAATGAAGAAGACTTCAGACCTCAGTTGACCTCAGAATAGCCTCACATTTTGATCAACATGTGTTTTGATGTTCTAAATCTGTGCTCAGACTCATACTGACCTGACTGAACAGCTGACGGGTCTGGAATGACACAAGAGTGGGCAAATAATGACAGAATTTTCTTTTGGGGTGAATTGGCCCTTTAAATAATGTTCTACAGACATAAATTAAAATATCACAGACAATCTCGTCTTTGTGGCCAGTGGAGGGGTCACTGCAGTGGACACTAGAAAGGTCACAGTGTGTGGAATGTAACAGTGATGAACGGGCTTCTAGACTTGGTCTGCACCAGACCATCTAAGTATGGACACCATGTAAGAGAACTTCATCTCATCTCCAGCATCCACTGAATCAGAAGTCAGACACATCATGGGCCACTGCTGGTGCATTGGGATGTTTCTCCAGACCACTCTTATCCACTGACCTTTCCAACATTATGCTTGAGAGATCTGCACGTCATAAATAACAGAGCACTCGCTGCACACGAGTAATAACTAATAAACACAAGCGCTGATGGTTGAGGACCAGCATGGATGTTCTCCATCTGTCACAGTTCTATCACCCGGGTCACATTCAATACAACATCATCCACTGCGGCTGATGCTTATTGGTGTGTGGAGTGAAGCATGTTCTCCAGAAGGACACAGACAGATTATTGTTATTATTTTGTCTTCTGGGAAACATCTGCCCTTACTGCCCTTCAGAAGCTACTTTGGATATTTCCATAATTCCAGCAGACAAATGAATCACAGTTTTCACATCATCTTGGCTGTTCATGTAGTGTGCTTCCTTCTTGAGCATCTGTAAATGTTTGCAGCCTTTTGTAATAGTCGTGTGTGTCTTAACTGTCCTCAGTGTAAAAAAATCACCATTAAGAGTGTGCAGAAGATGCTGGAAACCCAAAGAACATGCAGAACCGAAATGATATTATTAATAAATGTGGACTCATGAACAACTATCACAAAACACACAAACAGCCAGCAACCGATGAGGAAATGATGCACAATGTTAAGCACCAATGGATGTAAACTTGTCAACTGGTTCAATTAATTCAGTTATTATTTTGTCTTTGAATATTTGCAAACATGTTATGTGAAGTAGCTTCTGAAGGGGTGTGTAAACTGTATGTGAATGATCTAAACATGTTCAGATCCCTTTAAAGTGAAGCACAGTGAACGTATCCTCATATACAGCTACAGTTCAATTACTGTTCAATTCCCAGAAATCAATGATCCAGACCATTTATATATTGTGCGGTGTGAATGGCAAGCCCTTTAGATTCTCTTCATTCAAAGGCTTTAATTTACTCTTATGCCCTAAAATCTAATGTAATCAGACTGTCTCTAAATGCTACATCAAAGTGATTAAATTACATCAAACATGTTATGATTGCATACCAGTAATCTAACATACATACAGATTTATATATAGTTACAGCTACAGTCATAACTCACTGCAGACTGTGTGTGTGTGTATGGGGGAAGATGGGGTGACACCGCCCGTCAGGAGGGGACAGGAACTACATCTCTGCTGAAAATAATGCGTCTGTTTTAATTTCACATCTTTACATAGTCAGATGCACCCATGTGACAAGCACTAAACATAAAGCCCCTGAACTTTTGGACCGGTGATGTCATTTTTACAACACAGTTCTGGTCTCTTAAAACAGAAACAAAGCCCCAAACATCGTCCCTCTTCATCCAAACATCTTGTCTCACAGACGCTGTTAATAGCATTCCTGTAGGGAGTTAGATGGATGGCGAATCCGGGCAGTTTCATCTACTAAAAGACAGCATAAATCACGCAGAGCAAAGCGGATGAAGCCGAGGTTATCGCCAGTGTGAGGAACCTGCATTAAAGCATTAGTGAAATTAATTTATCTTTCATAAGAGGTTTGAGCCGTATCTGTGATCTACGATAACAACCAATTTCTCACTACTGAGTGAGAGAGAGCGAGAAAGCCCTTGATAGACTACACAAATCTGCCGCTTTAAATGGGCTCACATTACGTGGAGAGCAGCTCTCCAGAGCACCAGCACAGATTCACCAGCTATTCCTGAAACCTGCATAAATCAATCTGCAAACTTTATCTGCCTTTAACGGTTTTAGTTTGTGGTTGTACGCCGTGTTTGTACCTGTGTGCAGTCGGTTTGAAGGTGTGGTATATTGTGATTTTAAGAGTGCGTGGAAATGCTCTGTTTGGCTCCTGCGGGAATTAAAGTGAAGTGAGTTGTTACTTGTGAAAGAGACAGAAAAACAGTCACAGCCCGTGAAAGGGCAGCTCAGTCTTTCTGCATATATTTACTCATTATTGTAAGTGTATATCTCACACATATACAGGTGTGACAGGGAAATGAGACATGTCAACAGATAGCAGATAAATAGACTGAGATTAAATGATCATTATCAGTAATTAATAATCAAATTATTACAGAGCCTGAATGAACTGGCAAGCTTCAAACAAATGACACCAAAATTAAACATATTCTACAGAAATAAACATCAGAACACTTCACATGACTGTTACAGTGGACTTATGTTTGCTTCAGCCGCTGAATTGAAACAGATGGTTCATATAATCCTGATATATTTGTACTGACAAATAAAAGTGCTGTAATAAAATTTGCAAAACATTTGAGAACAGAATTTGTGCACACTGTGTGGATGTCATCTAATACATCTTCTGTATTATATATCTGAAACAACCAATAATAAATATAATAAAATATATAAATATAATAAACTGTCATCAGATTCTGGAGAACATTCAGAACATGTTTGGATTGTCAGTGGTCTGACGTTTGAAAGACCAAACGTACCTCAGGAAAATAATCTTGAGGAAACTTCTCCTTCTCCAGCATGGAAGAGCTTGTAAGGGTGTCGGAGCAGATCTCTCTACCAACCACCTTCTTAAACTTCTTGACTGAAATCAGACAGATCAGAAGATCGTCACACAGTAAACATAAAGCTTAAAGCAGGAGAGCTCAGGGCTTTATCAGACAACTGCATTCTCTATTGCTTAAACACAGAGAAATCAGCAAGTAATCCATGTCAAAGAGAGACACATGCTATCATGTCTTTCATTCTTTCTGTTACAGTCACAAATGAACATTAAAAGTCTTGTGCTGCACATATGAGTAAAAACTCTCACAGAAACATATCCAGGTCCTACTTTACTTAAAAAAAAAATGTCTGCAGAAAAAGACTGACATTTTAGCACCATTAAGATTTTTTCCAATGTCAAATTTTCAGAATAATTATGCTCTATTACCATAATCAATCAAAATATTTGAATAGAATTTTTCTCAATGATTCGCATTCGATTCTCAATACTGTAATACAATAATAACTGCACCAAAATAAAAATTATTCAATAAAATTATTTATGTAAAGCACCATACATTAACTGAAATGCACATAAGATTTTTTTGATTTTGTTTATTATATTTTTGCTTGCTATATTTTTAACCAAATAAATTCTTTCTACTACCAAGAAGCTCTCGTTACTGGTTACTTTGATTTTGTGTAGCTTCAGCTATTTTTATTAATTAACAGGGGCTTGTGTTGAGCGTTGAGCATTACAACCAATCAGTGATGTTTCTGTTTCTGATGTTTCTGTTTCTGATGTTTCTGAGCGCAAGAACGTAATGGGCAATCAGAGGTGTTTACATTATACACAGGGGCAGAGCAGTCTTGATGTTGTCATCATAAACAGTGTGTCGGGCAGATACGAAGAGATGCATTATGCAGTGCAATCATTTTCATTCATTATAACAGGAGTTTGATACAGTCAGCTTCATTCATTATAACAGGAGTTTGATACGGTATAGTGTATAACAATATTGTGTGCTAAAAGTTTTAAATGTATTCTATTGATACCAATGATCATGATCAGGCCTACAACATGAAGGGCAATAACCAACAGCAATGATTTTTGTTTCATTCTTGAAATCCTCTGTAATGTGTGCCTGGTTTTTATGTTTATCACACCTATGCCCGGGGTGGACATCGGGATAGCAGACTCGCCCTCTTTCTTTTCGTTTTGTCACACAGAAAAACGTATACGTGTTATTGTAACTGTGTGACTAACAACATAAATTTAATGAACATTTAGTGCTTTTAACATTATGATTTTCTTATTTCCATTTACTAATTTTTTTATACATTTTATACATTTACATTTTGTTCTTTTTTTACATTTTTATGAATATAAACAGCCAATAGTGCAAAACCTGTATTTCCCACTGAATTACATATTTGAATGCATATAGACCCTGGGGCGGAAATAGGGTAGGGAAAATAGGGACCCTTGGGCAGTAAAATTGGGTGATGCTGATAACATTTTACTGGTAACCTACATATCACTATTCTAACTGGTTGAGCCGTTGGTTAAATGAATTGATTACATTCAAGTGTTTGCCATAAAAGAAAACACAAACAATCTACATTTAAAAGTACACCTAAACTTACATTTAATATGATAATTACAAAAAATGCCCCCGGAAATCACTTTCAGGGAGCAAATATTGCCACTTAATATTAGTATTAATAGACTACATTTACTGTATATTGTACATTTATATAATTTAGCGGTGTGATATCTGTACTTTTACTTGAGTACTATGTTAATAGGCGACATTTATATAATTTAGCGGTGAAATATCTGTAATTTTACTTAAGTACTATGTTAATAGGCGACATTTATATAATTTAGCTAACTGCTGATGTTTAGCTTTGCTTAACTTCAGCATTATAATAGCTTTAAAAATAATGATCTAAGAACAGTCTTTAAGACTTCACTGTTTCACTCTTCATTTTCTCCCATTCGGTTCAGATATTTTATGGTATTACTGCAAATTTCTTATGTATATTATACTCCTGTTCTATAAAATGTTTATCTTTCTTCTAAAGGCCATTTCCATGTATGTGGGGACGGCACATATTTCTTTATATTATACCTTTTATCTATCATTAATTAAAATGTTGCAAATTCTTAGAAAAGTAAATACAGTTTTAGTGGGCTGTCTTGATACATTACCTTCTCATAAGCCACTGAGAGAGGTGTGAGTCCTTACACACAGACAGGTATTTCTGATGCACAGCCATTGTTTCAAATGTGTTGTAGTTATTACCAGTCAACATTATATTCATAAACCAATTACAATCTTAGTATCACAAATTAGTTTAACTAATGTACATCTTATAATGATAACTAAAATTATACCATGTATTCTGCATTTTGTGCTATACATATCATAATTTTCTTTTAATTATATGAAAATTATTGTTTCAAAGCTGCTTTGAAACAATGCAACATTGTAAAAAAAGTGCTATATAAATAAATTAGAATTTAATATCACTTTTCTCGCTTCATTGTTTTCCTCACCTTGTAAGTCGCTTTTAAGAATAAAAGCGTCTGCTAAATGTAAATGTAATATTCCTGGTAAACTAATGCACATACAGGTGTGACGTCCCCTGCAGGACATCTGAGTGATTGCTGTGATGTCCAGGGGGTGATTACGGCCATCACACAGGAGCTATTTTGGTGTCTAAGAGCTCAGAGTACTAGCAGGGCTGAAGGGCTGGCGAGGGCTTGTGCTGACGCTTTTAAAATGTGAGTGGCTTTAATTAATGTCACCGCTGGGACACGCAACCTCTGGCCCCTGCTGATGATGAGGTCACCACTAACTGTCCAATAGCTGGTGTGCCCTATTACCAGAGGCTGAAATCTCATGAATTAAACCCCAATATTATTGAGCATTACTGTTTCCTGCGGGTAA
The DNA here is from genome assembly GCA_036877525.1 of Chromobotia macracanthus. Classification (NCBI taxonomy): domain Eukaryota; kingdom Metazoa; phylum Chordata; class Actinopteri; order Cypriniformes; family Botiidae; genus Chromobotia; species Chromobotia macracanthus. The sequence goes on along the minus strand of JAZGTH010000073.1, from coordinate 1,617,850 downwards.
TTCTATCTTAACATGCTTTATAGCAGCAGCAAACACCTTGACTGTACTGGTTCTGACAGAAATAATGAGAGAGAAAGGGAGATCTTATTAACAGTTCTGGAGCTGCACACACGTACCTTTGAAATCAAACTGCTGCATGTTTCTTAAGGAATCGTGGAGGAAGTAGCAACACCCTAGTGCCTGAAAGAGGAGAAACAAAAAGTGTCAAAACCCCAACCAGATATCTGTACCGTAAAACCAACTGGATTTTTATATATCTGGTGTTTGTCCCTGTAAAAGCTGCTGTTATGAGAGCAGGGTGTTGCTATGTGGTTTCTATGGTGTTTTCACAACGTTGTGTGTTTCCTGGGCAGTCCAAAGAATTCAGCTGTAATACTCTGTACTGTACAGCGTCTCCAAGATGCTTGAAGAAACCTGCCTGCAAAGCTACCTGAAAAGCTATGTGCATTTTTACCAAAGACGAGGTTTTAACCAAAGGGTGTTCACACAAAATATTTATTTGATTTATGTATTAGAAGTTAATGGATAAATAAAATCTATATATGACATTATTTTTAAAAGCATCCCCACTTTACAGCATTTTTAAACAAGTGGCTAAAACTTCCCACAGCACTGTAGCTTTACAGGCAAGTTTCTTCAAGCGTCTTGAAGATGCTGCCACAGTTCTTCTGGATTTATTGTTTCTCAGTATTTTCTATTGGTTCATAATGTAATCACAGACAGACTCGATGATTGTGAGATCAGATCTCTCTGGCTGTTGTCAGTCTCCTTGTGCATACAAACATCTCACTGGATTATTACAATTAATGGCACAAAGAATGTCTGGAAATGTAAACTTATAATTCCTACTGACACAACAACAAAACATTAAATAACTTGCTTAAAACCATTTTTGGGTGTGAAAATACTAATATGCCTAAGACTTTTGCACAGTACTGTAGATATGACTCAAATATTTAAGGTTAGATAATTAAAGAGCAACATTAAAAGTTATGCTTGACTTGGAAAACAGTCCCTCACTTTCAGTCAGAATGTGACTATCCAGCAGTATTGTATGAAAGGTATAGAAAGCAGATGTCAGCTGTAAGGTCATCATGTAAAAAACACAATGTCACAAAAAAGCACAATTTCTCCTCTTATAAATACAGACAAAAAGGGTGAATTCTGGCACAGTGAGATTCTTTTCTTATGTAACGAGTTCCCAGCACTCAAATATAACATGTAAATTACAGCAGGAGGTGTGAGGCACTCAAAGCACACAGTCAGAGTTTAGCATGACCAAAGATTTACTTCAATAGGATTATATTCTTAATTTTTACTCAACAATCAAACAGTTTTCTCACTCTGTAGACAGTCCAAACAAACGAAGCCAGGCTGAGCATAAGGCTCCGGGGATTTGATGCGCTTCACAGTTCACTAACCGCTTTTCTGAGGGGCTTTTCCACCTCCAGAGCTCCAGCGCGGCTGAAAAAAACAAGAGCAGCTTCCTGTGCGCTTGAGGCTCAATGCAGCAGCCCAAAACTGTGGGCTAATACTCTCAATAGTGCCCTAAAGCTCTCAGGCCACAGAGGTCCAGACATCCGAGAATGTGACATGAGAATATGATTGTACAGTTGGTAAGAAAGAAAAGACAACAATGGAGATGCTGAGAAATGGACTGAAAGGCCATCAGAAGTTCTCAGGTTCTCTCTGGTTCAGTGATCTTCAGACAGACAGAAGGTCTGGAGAGCTTTAATCTCATGGACCAAGGGCAGAAATTACTCAGAAAACATGCCAAAATACCCTAGACACTTCAAATGCAGGGGCAGATTGTCGCCCCCCAATCTTCTGAAGCCTCTTGAAAGAGTCTTTTTTGATGATGAGCACTTATTCTGTCTTTTCTAAAACTGTTTAAAAGACAAATATTACTGTCATATCACAGGAAAAATATATAACATGAAGAAACAGTTGAAAATGTAGGGAAGTTCAAAAAAGAGAAATCATTTGCACCAGTGTTCACAGTTCTCTGCCTCCTGGTGTCCTCCAAAACATCTATGTGCTGCTGGACTCATCTGATGCCTGAAGCCAATACACACAGAACCAGCTGATGTTCATAAGAATACAGAAACACTCTAATCAGCTCAAGACAGTCACACACATTTAAGTGATGAGAGCATTCCCTGTGTGACCCGGACAGACTTACTGCTAAAGCCTCACAGGATGCCAGTGAAGGTCAGATTCTAGGAAAACCTCTGTGGATTTCACTGGGCTTCAGTTTATGAGGAAAGAGTATACAAAGAGAGAGAGATTAAAACTGAATTGAGAGAGAAAGAGATGAAGAGAGCCAAACTAATTACATTTAAGCAAATAACAGCATAAATGAAACACAGTTACATCACTCATTGGGAAACTCAAACACAACAACAAAGTAAAATGCAATGCTATTTGGCCCGAAAAAGAGAATACACCATGGCAAACTATTTGTATACAGTGACAGACAAAAAACTGCGAGCCACCTTGACCAGGTACCAACTCAGCTGACACAAATTCACAATATAGACATATAAGACAGGAAAAAATGGCATACACATTTGAAACACTATCAAACAATGAAAAACTACCTTCCTGTTGGGAGAACACAAGGAATGCTGTGTGTTAGCAGCACAGTATGTGTCTGCCTGACACAATATTTCCCTCATATGTAGCTAAACTGTTTAACTTATATTACTTTCTTATCCTATCATTTAATGTTGTTAATTGCATCTTTATAATCACATTGTATTTTTATCTTTATTTCTATTTTATTTGATTTAATTTTTGCACTACTTTTCTTTGTATACACTTGGTAGAAATTACATTACACACATTATTGTACGCAGCCTAGCTGCCATTGCTTTGGCAATACAAATGTACAGTTTTTGTCATGCTAGTAAATCACACTTAAAAAATTGACAGAGAGAGTGAGACAAAGAGAGAGGGAGTGAGAAAGACAAAGAGAGAGAGACAGACAGAAAGAAAGAACTACGTCCAGTTTCTCTTTCATTATTATATGTTCAGTCATTGTATAATGCTTAACTGATCATATGTACAATCACATATATCATAGAAGGTAAATAAATGATTTTACCATCATAACAGGTCAATATAACTGTAGTGATGGTGATATTATATATGTACATTCAAATATGAATATAAATCTCACAGTCTCATGAGAGTATCTGAATATGGTTTGTAGTTATGAAAGTTATTAAACACACACATCAATACTGACTCTCTATACAGAAGCTTTAATACATATTTACTGCTGGAGTTCACACCGACTCCTGTGGGCTCCTCATGAACAGTGTATTATGTTAGCAGCCAGCAATGAATCCATTTGTCCTGCGGTATGACAGACTTTAAATATGATTTGATGCTAGGTCGCGTCCACAAAAAAGCTCTTCTCTTTTAAGCGGCGTTTTACAATGACCAGTGTCAAGCGTATGTTTGTCACGTCCAGCGTTATTGATTACCTGCCAGATTCACTTGAAATAATTAAAAGTATATTTTACATATTTATAAAGCAGACTGTCACAAGTGCTACTTAATTTTCCATTAGTAAAATACTCTCTCTGTGGCCGGGGGGAGGTGACAGGAAATGAGTCATCATGGTAATTGCAGACAGAAAGACAATATGTTTTGCTTTTATTGGCCACACTGATGGTCTGTGATCAGGGTTTGAATCGGACCTCACAGATCAGATTCACAGGTGAAAAACATCACAGATCAGAGTACAAACATGATCGGCCATATTCACTTACTCAAGCTTTGCTGTTATTATAACTCTGACTTATTTTTTTATTCTCTAAATAAATATTGAAGTTCAGGGAATAATGCAGCTGGTTGAGGGATGACGTGATCCGATTCTTCAGAATGAGATATTTGACCTGACTGATGATAACAGGAGAAATAAATCTAGACTTACACTAAAAGAAGGACATGTGTCTGATCTGAGGATGGGCCAGTGAATAACCAGCCAGAACTCTCTAGCACCTGCCCAGCAACATGCTCACAATTCAACCACACAACTACACACTGACAACCAGTAACCAACCAATGCATTATCATTTACTCCATAGACCATTTGAAGCATTTCTTTAAAGCACAACAAATGCACCTAAATAATAGTGAAGCACCTCTGACATCAGACTGAATATCATCATATTCACACTGTTTTACTCTGTTCAGTAAGACACCGATGTGCGTGTGACCCACAGTAGCGTCTCTGAGCTCACACTGAACTGCTGAACATATTCACTGACCTTTCATGGATTTTCTGTGTTCAGTTTGAAAAATGAGCCATAAAGCAAACATAAAAGTAGTCATTTCTCTACAGCGGTCAGACCTCAGTCTCCCTGAGAGCTGCAGTCAGTCACATACACACACACACACGCTAACCCTAATTTACTTATCTGTCTAAATGTGGACATTTCATAATCATTTTTTGTTTCATAATAAATTTCCCTTAAGGGGACTTTGTAGGTATGTATGACTTTTACCATCCTTTTGGGGACTTTTGGTACACACACACACTTAAACACAGTTTATTTGAATTACATGTTATATTTTTACTAGTGATTAGACCAACATCTGTTACAGATAATAGAACAGATAGCATCCCTCCTGATGCAGGAGCCAGTCCATCACAGACAGTCACAACACAAACACACTCACACCCTTCAACACTATTCTACTGGTCACCATTCACCTTTGTACTTGCAGATGTTACAAAACAGATTGTTTCCTTAAGGCAGGATTTCCTGCATTACAGAAACAGTTTAAAACATCAGTGCAGCGACACACACAAGCAGCTGCAGCTTTGCAGAAACAATCTGGCCACTCCTCAGGCCCTGACGAATTGGCCTCATGGCCAAAGAGCTTGCAGATAAAATCAAGTGACAGAAGCACTTTTAATGAGAGCTTTGTCTGTGTATCCAAGCAAGCAGCACATGAAAAATAGACAGCGAGGGCCGACACCGTGAATACTCAATCAGTGGTGTCAGAAGCAACACTGACAAACACATGCGGCTGAAAACGGCAGATCAGACTCTCAATCCATATTTCTCTGCTGAAAAGCATCTCACTTATTGACACATTTACCCTGTGTGTCTCTACTGCTCTTCATCTCTCATAGTCTTCCTCTCCCTCTGTTGCTCTCTCTTTCTGGGAGGCTGATGGTGAGGGATGATGATTTGTGCAGTATTGGATATTTATGCAGTGGTCCCTTTAGAAGACACCAAGTGAGACTGGATGCTGAATAACAAGTGCTCCACATACATGTGCGCACAGACATGGGAACATTCCATAGACATAATGGTTTATAAACCGCTTAAACTGTATGTTCTATCCCCGTACACTAACCCTACCCATGAACCAAAAGATGAGTCTGTAAGCTCACAATATGTTGACTAGACCTGCCTACATCAAACAGGCAGATCTAGTCAAAAGATCAAGAGTAAAAGAACAAGTTTATACTGTTCACAAAGAACGGACGACAATCTTACATTCCTTAGATTTTAAGGGAAAAGATCTCAGAAAGCCAAACTGAAGTGTAACACACCTGAACTGAGCAACATTAACACTTATAAGACACACACATACATCCGAATCGGACAAACCACACTTGTTCTTTTAAAATCCTTTCTGAACTCAGATGCTGCCCGGAAATGATTGATCTTCAAACTGCTGATTGCATTTTCCATTTTTAAAGAAAATGTTATGGATTGATCTAAACAAAGCGTAATTGGGCAAACGGGTGGCCTCGCTGGACCTGACAACAATCGGCTGTGCTCTTACGGCTGCCTCGCTGGGGAAATATTATGCATTCATTTAATTTAGCCTCTCTTCCAACATCCAGCGGTAGAAGTTAATTCAATTGCTTGTCCATTGTGTTCATCTACTTACAAAGTTAATGATATTGTGCTGGGATTAAAGAGCATTTTATAAAGCACACAGGATGAGAGCTGGCAGCCTCTACATTGCCCAGTTGAACCTTGTCAGTGGGAAAGGCCGTCGGTCGCTGTAATTAGCAGTGAAATGGAGGCTAGCTCCTGCCAATTTCCTGCTAAGCTCATCGGTTGTGCTGTGATCCTGTAACCTGTCTGCTCACTGCGGTCCAAAATAATAAAACCATCACGCCAATGACATTCAACAAAAAACACACTGAACCCACAACTACATCTATACATACCATGACTCTGACTTTAAAAAGGCTTTTTAGAAAGCCAACTTTGTTCTCTGTTTTGTTTCCTGTCTGATCATGAGCTCCTGCAGCCACAAAACCAAGTAAGTTCTTTCGTATGCTCGTCTCCTTTGAATAATGTCACATCAGAAATTCTTAGTTGCTTATTTCATATGACTGAGTTAAAAGAAGGATTTTGTGTCCTAGTTCAACTTTATTAGAGTCATTTCTTTCTGCAGGTGCTTCATGCAAAGCAATACATAACACCTCTCATTTTATGAATACACCATCTGATCACCAACAGATCAACCCTCTCTTATGCTAAGCTGGACTGAAGCTGAACTAGACTGATGCTAAACTGGTCTAATTCTGTTGTAAACTAACAGCCATGTGAATAGATCCCATCCACTAATAGCTGTACTACAGAATTTTCCTAAAATATGTATCTCCTTGGAAAAATCAGAGCTATACATGTGGTGTGTGAAGTAAATAAGTTCTGCTGACCGAATCAAATAATCTTCTGAATGGTCATTTACAGGATAAATGTTGTATTTGTTATTAAATCTGCACATAAAAAACGTCAAAGCTTGAACAATTCAGGCATCCATTACTAATTAAAATGACATTAGCCGTGATCTCATTGGCCACTTCATGCATCAAACCAAAGAGATTGTTTAATTGTTTTAGAGGTTTAATACGCTTTTTAATATAAATCATATTCCACTATAGAGTCCAATAGTTATAAGGAATATTTCAAACAGTGTTCCTTTTTTTTTTAAAAGGGACCTCATTAGATAAAGTTTCTTTTAGGACACACAGGTCTACAGAGCTATTGATTTTTCTTTATCCTCTACGCTTTAAAATATTGTTAATGTTGACGCTGAATGTTCATCAATCTAGATTATCATGCTATTTAATATCTGCCCTGTTCCTCTGCTTGTTTCTTATGCATTTGATTCGATTATGACTGTTTGTGAGAGGAGGGGCTGAATCAGACACGGATTGGATGTGACATACTACAATCGTCCAGCACAAGTCTTATAAAAGCACAAATAAAAATAAAAGACAAATAAAAGACAAAACTTTACACTGAATCTCTGTCAAACTTTTCATTGTATAAGACATGTGACCTGCTCCATCATTTTGAGCCACTTTGACACATTTTTTGAAAGGAACATCTCAGCTTTTGTAATGTTACCATTATTAGTGGTGCTTGGAAAGCAAAATCACTATTACTTTCTTGTTTACTTCAGTATGTAATTCGTCCAGCACCGTTTGTTGAATGAGGGGTCAAATTGACAAGCTTATTGAGGAGAGGTGTGCTATGACTTTTATAAGTGATCGGTGTACAATGTTTTACAGGTATATACAAAATGGGCGAAAAATTCCATTGACTTAACATTGGGCTGCAATTTGTGACATCATAGCTCCGCACCACAATGTCATAGATAAATGGGGGGTGGGCTCATATTGCTAGGCTTAGCAAGAAGACACACATGGTGACTTCATTGCCATGCCCTAGCAACCAGTTACAGCACCCTAACACTCTGTGTCAGGGATCACATGAAAACAAACCCACACGCAGACAGCGGGAAACTGAAAAAAATGTCTTTTATTAGTGAATGAACAAAACAGCAACCCGCGAGGGGGTAAAAACAGGATACAAAACAAGCTACAAACTGAACTGAAACTCTCCGGAAGACCGGAGCCAAAACCGAAACTAAAACCGGGAAAAAAAACGAAGAAAAAACACTGAATGAAAAACTCGACAGAACAGAGACTCTGTAAACGTGACAAGACTAAAAAACAAGACACCACTCACAGCGCGGAGAAACAGGAACCAGGCAAAACAGGATGCTGGTAACAGGAAACAAGATAACAAGATACGAGAACGAACCAACCAAAGACAGAGAACACGGGGGCATTAAATAAGACAAGGACAACGAGGAACAGGTGTGCAAAATCAGCACAAATGAGACAAGAGAACAAGGGGGCGGGGCCAAGACGCACGACCGGAGAGCACATGGTGAATGTAAACAAAATAGAGGCCATGTGCTTCCACACGAGATGAAGACCCAGAGCATGAGTTCAGATCCCGACTCCAAGAAACAAGAACCAAGACAAGAAGGAGCCAAGATCTAAACAACAGAACAGGAAGCCAGGACCCTGACATAACCCCCCCCCAAAGGGACGCACACTGGGTGTCCCAAAACAGACAAACAAGACAGAACAGACCACTCAGACAGACAGACCGACCAGGACAGAACAGATATGACAGACAGAAGACAGACTAGAAGGGCCGAGTGGGATGACCCGACGGCCCAAGCAGGAAGCCCTGACGGACAGACCAGGCAGTCTGACCAGACAGGGCAGGTAGACAGGGCCAACCAGGCGAATAAGCCAGGCCGACCGACCAACAGACCAGATGGACCGAGCAGGACACGACAGACAGACACGGCAGGGCAGGGTGACCAGACGGACCAGGCGAATAAGCCAGGCAGACCAGGCAGACAGATGGACCGAGCTGGCAAACAGGCCAGACGGACTAAGTAGGACATGACAGGACCAAGACCAGACAGACAGGGCAGGACAGACTGACCAGAGCAAACAGGACTGGTGGGAAAACAGGACCAAGGCAGACAGGACCAAGGCAGACAGAACCGGCGGGCAAAAACATAGAAGACAAAACAAGCAGACAAGACAAACCGAACAGATTAAACTACAGGCAGGCATAGGGACTGGAGGACAACACAGGACAGGAACAAGACATGACACAAAACAGGGAGAACATTTAACAAAAAAGGCATCAAAACAGAAGTCAAAAATACAGGATTAACAGGTGGAGGGAGCACAGGAGGAGGACCAAGAACAGATGGCCCGGTGGAGCCCACGCCGAGGAATCCCCGGGACCCCAGGGGCCAGGTCTCGGAGCAGCAGTCCAGGCCGGCAGAGATATGGTGGAAGTAGCCGGCCACAGATGGGGACGACCAGCAGGGGGAGCCGCTGCCACAGGTTGCGGGCCCAGGAACCGAGATGTGGGATCCAAAACTGGAGTGCCCAGTCTAAGAGGACGCCCCGTCGCCAGAACATGGCCAGGACGAACCACCACAGGAACCGACCTGGGAGCAGGCACTGGACCAACCCGGGAGCCGACACTGGAACAGGGACTGAGACAGGGAGAAGACCCGCGGGAGGAGTTTCCTACTCCACCTCCCGACGGCGCAACTCCCGCACCAGTTCCCAGAAGGGTTAAATGACCAGCCGGTTGTGCTCCTGTAGTGGTGGTGGGTATTGGACCAGCAAGTACGCGCCAACGAGCGGCTCAGCCACGTCCTTCAGCTGCGCCCCCATGGCGTACTGAAGGAGGGTCTGTCCCTCTTGGGGAGGAAAGGGCCCCGCATAGTTGCGCATGTCAGCCTCTGTAGAACGCCACCACTTGTCAGGGATCACCATAGTAGCGTCTGTGGGGAAAAAAAGGAGAGAGAGAAAAAAAAAGGCTGCCTGCTGGGTTCGAAGCGGGTCGGTTCATTCTGTCAGGGATCACGGGAAAACGAACCCAGACGCAGACAGCGGGAAACTGAAAAAAATCTCTTTTATTAATGAATGAACAAAACAGCAACCCACGAGGAGGTAAAAACGGGATACAAAACAAGCTACAAACTGAACTGAAACTCTCTGGAAGACCGGAGCCAAAACCGAAACTAAAACCGGGAAAAAACGAAGAAAAAACACTAAACGAAAAACTTGACAGGACAGAGACTGTAAATGTGACAAGACTAAAAAACCAGACACGACTCACAGCGCGGAGAAACAGGAACCAGGCAAAACAGGATGCTGGTAACAGGAAACAAGATACGAGATACGAGAACAAACCAACCAAAGACAGAGAACACGGGGGCATTAAATAAGACAAGGACAATGAGGAACAGGTGTGCAAAATCAGCACAAATGAGACAAGAGAACAAGGGGGCGGGGCCAAGACACACGACCGGAGAGCACATGGTGAAAGTAAACAAAACAGAGGCCATGTGCTTCCACACGAGACGAGGACCCAGAGCATGAGTTCAGATCCCGACTCCAAGAAACAAGAACCAAGACAAGGAGTCAGGATCTAAACAACACGCTCTGACACAGAATGCGGGGATGTCAGGATCCTGGCAAGATAATCTAGAACGACTCAGAACAGGAAGCCAGGACCCTGACACTCTGACTACAATTGAAAAAGGTGAGAGGTATCAGAACAACCTACAGACAGTGGGTGACCTCTTTTGGCTCAGACTGACACCTAGTATTTAATTATCACCATGGAAACTGTTCAGCCATGCCCTTAAAATATTGTCTGAGACTTTCCTTTTATTTCAGTGAAAAGATCACTGTGTTTTACTGGCGTCACTCTCTGCACACATGCTCCAGGTGGGGTTATGGTTTAGTTTAGTGTGACTGGTTATTCACAGGAAGAGTCTGATTATAATTCTGTATTACCACTAAACTCAGACTCCTGATGGCCTTGCTAAGACATGCAGCTCCCCACGGCTGCCCAACATCTTATAGCTTTATAGCGGTTGGCTAAAATAAAACATATTGGGGTGAGATATCTTTGCATCATACATCAGTCCATTTCGTGAGTGATTTATCAGACTGTAGCTCTTTTCTCCTTCTAAAATGAGACAACATCCCCCATCCCCCATAACAATAAAATGAAATACAGTTTTAAAGGGCCACACAGCATGGGCCATTAAAGCATTGACTGCAATGTCCTGCGGGACCCTCGTGAGATTCACTCAAGGCCGAGTGCTTTAATCTAGAGCCATTTAGAAATCTAGAGGTCTGAGATTCTAGGCTGGGTGAAAGTTAAAATACATGCAAGGTGTTTCCACACACAAACAGTGGGCACACACCCATGAAGTTTTAGATCCTTCTCGCGTCTTTGTCCTGAGCCTGGACAGCACTTGAGGATTCTTTGTCTTTGCGAATGCTTGACGATGATGTGTTATGTAAAGTTGGCTGGGCCGGATTTCAATGGCGGGATATTCTGCATGCTGGCTTAGTTACAGCTGAGTGCATCAGCAGACAGAGGAGAACAGCAGCACAGAACTGAATGGAAACTCTACCGCCTTCTCAGATCGCTGAAATTATGTCATGGGGTTATTTGCATAATAATAATGACATGCAAGGAAATCCGGGGGGGCTGTAAAAATACAAATGCTCTTTAGTTTATCTGGTCAATCAGCATATCAGAAACTCCCACTTAAAGAAGATCAAGGGCACCATTGGGAGTCCAAACATTCAGTTTAAGAACAGTCAAAAAAAGCGAAGAATCATGGGATTACAGCAGGCGAAATCAACCAAAGACGAATGGTGCCTCTCTGTGCTGTCTGTAACAGAAAAACAAAACGTTATGTTAAAGGAATAGCTGAGTCAAAACTACATTCTGTCCTCATTTATTTCCTCTCATGTGGTTTTGTCTTATTTCTGAACAATCTCAGTGATGGTCAAGAGATTGTTGTTCACTGATGTTCATTAACATCAGTGTTCATTACAATTTAACTCTTTATTTATAAATATTATACAAGAATAAACTCTTTATATAAAGTGGCTAAAGTTTAATAAGAATTTCAGACTCCAATTCTGGATTATTTTCTCCAAAGACACTCATATTCTCTACACTCCTATTATCATATACAATGTCGGACAAACCATCAGCAAAGTCCTTTAAAAATAGCTGTAATAAAACCGTCCACATGTCAGCAGCATCTATAATGACCTTTATCCTCCTCAGTTTGTCACTCTGTATCTGAACTTTGTGAAGAAACTGGATTCATTTTCCTGAATAACATCAACCTGTCCAGAGTAGATTCCTCAATCTTCATCTTTATCAGATCACTAAAGATCCACACTGTGACATCTGCAACAACATCACAAACAGAAGCACTGAGATAAATGACTGCAGGAGTTCTTTCAGAATGAGTACAAGACTCGTTAATTCTTAAAATATATGAACCAATTTTCTGACAGTAAATAATCCCACGAACAAGTGAATGCAGATTTCTGCAAAGACTGAGATTATCTGAATAACACAAAAATTAGGAAAAACTGAAAAGAAAAAAACCAAAACAGAAATTATAAGAAACAAAACAAAAAACACAAAAACACAAAAAAATAAGAAAAAAAGAAAGGAATTAAAAAATTAAAAAGACAGAAAAAAATAAATATAAAGAAACAAAGAAATTATAAAAGAAATTATAAAAGAAAAGGTCTGATGTAGGTCAGCTGCAGGCTGGCTGCAACCTCATGCAAATGCACAGCTCCTTCACTAAACACTGCAGGAGCGATTGAATAAAACGATTGGATGAGAAGACGAGTGAAGAGTTTAGGGCACACAAGGCCTGCCAAGCAATTATAAGTATTGAACGTATCCCACAATCCAACAGCAGATGCAGCACGTCTGCAGGACGTCCTGACGCAGGTCACATGATGAAACACAATTCCTGCGATTATACAAAACAACCTTCAATCCACTTCATTCACCTTCATATCACTTCTCACTCACTTAAACAAATGAAGCGACGGGTCAAAGGTCATCAGAACGTACAGCAGAACAGTAAAGAAAGAGCACAAACTCTTATTTTACCTGTGATCTGTTTCTTCTCCATCCCTCCATCTTCTACTACAAATTCCACATTTTCTCTTTACTACAGCTGCTTTCATTACTAGTTGAGTTTACATTAGCGTCGTGTATTTGTTGAATGAGCTGTATTGTCAACATGCTACACTGAGGCTCATCGAAGAATTTTAAGGTCAGAGAAGAATATTAGAAGTGTAATATTAGAAGGGCCCCCACACAGTAAACTTTCTAGCCCTTGGCATAACTGGAAAGTTATTATAAAAATAACCAAAGATTAAAACTTTAAATCTTGATTTTTAGGTATCTTATTTGTTGTTTTGTCTTATTTTAATTCATTTGTCTTATTTCAAGTCATCTTACACCCCTCCAGATGAGAAGCACACATTTCTAACACACTTCTCAAAGTGTCTGTGTGGCATCACACAGGGACAGTAGATGTGTCTGTGTAACTGAACAGAAGATGTCTAAAATCATTATAAATTATATTATAATAGATTACATTACTGCATTATAAACTCCAGTGTGCAGGAAACAATCACATTATAATTAAAAGCATTTGCGATTATGCAGTTGTTTGGGCTCAATTTCAGAACTCATTTTATCCTCTGAAACATTGCCATCCACACTCTACAAAATCTGTGTGTCACAAACTGTTGAAACAATTTACTGATCAAAGTTCAGAAAAAAGCACATCGTTACTTCTTTCCCCTCACAGAAATTGCCAGGATCACAGATAGTGATTTCTCATCCCCACATAGTCACTACTTCTCACATCTCACAATCACCAGTCAGAAGAAAACAGACACTTCTGTCTCTTTAGATTGTTTGGATTAGCCTCTGATGTCTCCCTGAGCACGTCTCACACCTCCTCCCCACAATGCACCTGTGCAGGACATCCCTGTAGACAGCGCAAGTGCAGCGGGACATATATACACTTTAACTGTGAAAAGGTCAGAGCAGGCGACTGAAGCAGACAAACACGAAGGCTCTGCAGATAAATCACAGGAGATTTGGTGCATGGCAGCGAATGAGTATCCCACCAAACACCATTATTACCCTCTTCTCCAGCAGGCTCAGACTCATGTCTGCGCATGCCACCAGTTCATTAGGAGGAAAGATCACTCCTCCACCGCCAAGCTGCCTGCAGACAACACGAGCCCCCAGGGGCCCAGCACCCCCTGCTTAATTCCACATCATCCCCTCTGCAGAGGGCCTTAATCTCTGTCTGTGTGATCAATACTATATCAGTGTAAATTAAAATGACAATCTCAAAGTAATTAAGCCTGTTAATGTTTGATTCAAATGTCATTATTTGCTCATGAGAGAAGGGCGAGACGAGTGGCGATGCTCTCCAGTGGGTGTGTGTTTAAACTAATGTTGTCCTTTATTTGTCAGAGTGTCTGATGAGAGCAGATGAGATAATCCAATCACAGAAATGTGATTTACAAACCTGATCACAGCTGTTCTAAATGAGAACATGAACACAATGAGAATCTATAGAAAAACATAGACAAAGAGTTAAACTGTACCATCACAATCCCACATGCTATCTGTTATTCTTTATAACAGTAATAATTATACTTATATAGCAATGTATATTATTATAGCAATATAATGTTTGTAAACATATAATGTTATATTTGCTATTAAAAGTGCTTTATATATTTTAATCAACCATATGGTAATGTCTATGGTAAAAATATCCACTTTTTGGATAATCCAATAAATCCAAAATAATGGATGCAAAAGAAAATATGAGATTATTCATAAAACATAAACAATGGCTCTGACATCCGTGAAAACAACTTAATCACATAATAAGACTCAACACAGTAAATGTGACATTATAAAGAGTTTTAAAACAGCCACTGGTCAGCTGAATTCTAAAGTAATGTGTCAGCCACACAAGAGTAAACACACAGCTGAGCTCATGATGTTTCCCTAAATAAACTACACCTCATTTGCAAAAACTTTTTCTCCTCATAAACTCAATGAGCATAAACTGTCAAGCGGTCCCTAGAGACCCCTAAAAACCAGAGACACAACACTGCTGTTCTGAGGCTCAGAGAAACCTCCTCAGAAACCATTATTAGGCATCTCTACTCTGACTTTTAAAACCTCTGACCCTGAATCTACAATTTTTTGCATTATCTGAGCTGCAGACATGAACACCTTTAACTGTTTGTCTGTGCTGTTGCTTTTCTGAGTCATCATACTTACAGCACAATAAAGTAGCTGAAAAAGATCGAATACATTCACATGAGCCAAATCTACACAGCAGAATATCACAGACACTTGTGCTAACTTCTCAGAACATCCTAGCAACACCCTGACAACACCTGTCATCTGAGTTTTGCACAAAACTAGGAAAATATCACTCCTCAAAAATATAATTTTTTTATTTCCATTTGGTGCTGCTAGTGAAACAAATGCTCAGCAGCTTCCAAAATCAAACACATTAACGTCGTTTCATCTTTCATGAAACAAACTACCCAGGTTGTTTCATCTTTCTAAAGATTTTAATATATAATAAAATAAAAATGCTAAATGGGAAACAACAAACATACAGAAAATAATTAAAAAGTTTGCCTGAGATGTAGATGAATTTCTTCAATAAAAACACAAACTACAACTTAAACATGAATTTACCAAATATATGTGTGTACATGAAGACGCATCCACATCCAATCACCTTTGACCTGACACACACTCCCTTACACACACACACATCAAATGAGAGTCTTTGGGTCGCATTAATCATGCTGATGGAGTGTGTATGTGTGCTGTGTTTATGTCAGACACACACACACACTCACACTCACTGGATGAATGGTAAGCAGTCATCTGTAATTAAAGACTAATGTCTTTTAGAGGGCAACAGTGTCTGACTGTGCCAACGTTAACAGCACAGAACACAAACACATAAACACACCTGCAGAGCACAGAGAGATGCGACACACTGTGTGTGTGTGTAGGGCTAATCATTACACATGTAAGATTTCAGTCATAGGAGGATACTGGAGATTCAGAACAGTGCTCTCTCTCTGTCTAAGTTTGTGCAGGATTAATCAACTCTTTATAAACCTGATGCTAATGCTGTGTTTACAGCACCACACTTCATCTGTTAGCAGGAGCATTTAAAAGTCCTTAACCCTCCACACACAGAGGGAAACATCTGACTGCAGGTCCACTTCAAACATCAAAACTCTAAGCTAAAATGAACGCATAATTATCTGTGTCCAGTTAGGTCTTATGTGATTTCTGTTGAGAACCCCAGAGAGCCGAGCTGAGTGCATGCAGCAGACAACTGCTGTAATAAACTCATACAGACACTCATGTTGTGTTTTAACACATCATTTAACAGAGCTCGCTGCAATGCATTCTGGGATCGCTGTCTCTCTGAAGGATGCAAAGATGGTGCTTTAGGATGTGTTCAAAACAAGCTAGCTTTGCTTGCGTAGCAGGTCTATGAAATGTTACTATATCCAGTCAGAGAGTCTCCTAGGTTCGGAACAGAGCTGTAGAAAAAAACTTTTATACATACAGGAAAACACAAGAGGGGAAACGCATATAAACACTCCATATTTACAATGTACCAGTGCATGAGGGGATGGGAAGGGTGAGAAAGAGAGAGAGAGAGAAAAGAGAAAGAGAAGAGGGGGGGTAAAAATCCTTCAGTCTGTGTTTATTTGCTCTCAACACCTTCTAAGCGATCGATATTTTTAATTTGGGGCCAAGTTATTATTTCTCACATCACTGTGCTGGGGAGCAAAGTAAAGTGGCTCATATTTTAGCACTAAAAAGATCGATATGACAGCTTCACCTTCACTCTGGCCCTTACACACACTCACACAGGCTGGGGCCACTGGGGGGCATACACACACACACACACACAGGTGATTTACTTACCCCATATTCCACTGAACCAATCAGACCAAACACACCCCTCCCTCAGTTTACTTGTGTCTGTGTGTCCGCATGTCACAAACACGTTAAGCACAAGTCACAGACATGTTGTTGTGAGGGCACAGAACTTCCTCCACTCATATAACAGTGGCGGCAGGTGCATCTGTGTCATCCATTAACTCACTATATATTTCACAGCAATATTTTCCAGCAGCCCCTCCATAATTCACACCTGATGGCAGATTCATCGATTGTCGCTCAGCACACATCTAGACGTCTGTGTGTGTGTGTGTGTTTTGGAGAGGTTGACTAATAGTGTGTAAGAATCATAACTCTACTAATATCTGGAGTGTTCAGACAACTTTGGGCTCACACACTGTAATGAAATAAGAGACTGTGTATTTAGTTTGCTATAATTTAAGCTGTTTATGTTAAATATATATAATATATTAATATAATAATATATATATATATATATATATTCACACATAGTCACACTTTGTCTAGAATTTACAAAAATTTTCTTGACATTTTGAAGGAGTTTCCCTCTATCCTATGCTCTCATTGGCTGCTTTCTTCATTATTTGGTCCAAATCATCTATTTCAAAAACTTTTTTATAAATTGTAGTTTTCTAATAACACAAATAAAACAGAAATTGAATATGTTGCCACAATTATATTTTTACGTTTACATTTTTAACGTTTAATCAAATGTCTTCAGATTAAAATATTTTTAATCTGGAAACCCATGCTGACACAGGGATAACATGCCAACTCGAAACAGAGACTACACATGCTGTGGTGAAAACACACACACACACTCCTTTCTGTCAGTACTATCTGTTTGTTTCCACTAAGATCTGTTTTAAAGACTCCTGTCTGAGGGAGGATGAGAACAGTGATGGTCCAACTTCACCCCACAAACGCAGCCTAAAAAAGGTCACAGAGAATGTTATCAGCCTGTGGTATTCACACACCCTGTCACAGATGCTCAGAGAGAAAGACAGAGACTGCGGGACAACACAAAGACGCTCATGTATGTGTGTGTGATGTAAAACACACAATCAAACACATGTGCAGTAACAGCGTCAATCTGACCCCCCAACATTATCATGTATCTCTGTAAAACCCAGCATCTATTTCTGCTTCAAATAAAACACAGCAGCAGGTTATTGTGTGTTATCAGATGAGGGGTGAGTTAGTCTGAACACACTGTGACAAGAACACGATATGTCACATATACACGCATCGGTAATAAGGGGGGGACATTAGTGCACATCATTACCCTTGAGCCTCTGGGCCGTGGAGCAGAACTGCATGATAAATATTAATGGTGTGGAACTAGTGAACAAGTGGGGATGGGGGGCTGCGTGATCAGGGATGCTTCCTCTAATTGACATTTTACCTCATGTATACTTCACAAGAGCTATAAAACACAGCCAATCACAGCTGTGGCCGTCATTCTAATGTCCAGTTACAGAAAGAGACAGAAAGAGACAGAAAGATTAATTTAAACAAATCAGCCAGACTCAGTCACTCACAATCCTACACAATAAGCAGACTTTTATTCAAGTGCATGTGAACAACACTATCAGCACAGACAGCATGTACTAGATGAAGAAATGCATGTCTTTGCTCATCTCAGTATTTACACACGTCATCTGACCATGGTGATGCAATTACTTCAATATGACACATGTACAGGGTTTGGGTACTGTTTATTAATTCCCTCCCCATGCTCTTTAATTCTTGTAAATAATCACACTGCACATTTTCACACAACAAATTTTTTAATGTAAAGGGAAACAATGTTTTTTATAAGAGAAGCAAACATTTGACATTTACGCATTTAGCAGACGCTTTTATCCAAAGCAAATTACTGTACTTTCAGTGTTAATATTTTATCAGTATGTGTGTTCCCTGGGAATCGAACCCACGACCTCTGTGCTGCTAGCAATGCTCTACCAGCTGAGTGACAAAAACACGGTAGCAAATAATCTGTCAGGAGATGGTAAACACTCTCTCTCTTCTCTAAATACCAACAGATCAAACAGACAACAAACAGTTACAGATGGAGACAAATGCTCTGTCCAGTTCAATGGCACATCACTGACTGTCATAACTTTCTGCTCACCCAAAATGTCCTTTAGATGCACAAAGAAAAGAATAAATTCCAAAGTTTTCTGGTTAGATTTTGAGCTCCAGATCAGACTTTCAAAAAACATATCATGTGTAATAGATCGTTGGTTAATGTGCACATACATGTCATGAAACATTTAATGTATACTTTTTTATATTCATATTATGAATGTATTCTATATTTAATATGTATTAATCTACATTAATATATATCTGAATGTACATTAACCACAGTTAAATATTTAATTAAATCAATTAAAATATATCATGACAATGCTTTCGTAATAGTTTTGCTCTTTAGTTCTCTAAATTCGAAACGTTTCACTGGATATCTGCTGCCACCTGGTGGCTACAGCAAGATGGACCAATAATAAAAGCAGAACATGCAGCACAGATCCATTTATAAGGTTACAAATTCAGTCCAAAACTAATATTGTTCAGGCACAGACATGTGCAAACAGTTAAACCATTTAAAAGTAAACAGTAACAGTAAAAGTAAAGGAGATGATGTTCAAATCCACCAGCGTCACGAAGTTTACTACGATCATGATGTTTAACTTGATGAAAAACAAATCTTTAATTTGAGTCATTCCGCAGTAAAGAGGAACTTTAATGTACAGCTGACACAGACAAAACAATCACAACATCACAAGATCTTAACTCTCAATGACACTCTAGATTAAAACATTTAGTTTTAGAAGGTTCTTAAATTCTAACTGTAAAGAGTGACAAAATTTTTCTCATCATCTTTTAAATAGCTACTAAGAACAGCATACACTGAGGTTTTACTTAAATGTGTGAAGTTATTTCTGTAGACAAATATAAACTGCAACTAGACTGAAGATTAAAAATCACACTGTTAGATGTGTTTAATATTTTTGTTCACTAATAATAAATCTCATGTTTTCCTTTACTATAATCTAACATTGTATGAAACAGTAATAATACCAAATGATCAGAATGACAGCTACTGAATGTCCAGATTAAACAGTGTGCTTCAGATGGTACAGACAGCGTCCCTGTGTGGTCACTGCAGTGAATCGACAGCAGTGCAGACAGAATCTGGGCAGTGTGGGATTAAGTGGGAACTTACTGTAAACAGCTCCTGTGATTTGTAGTTCTTGTCGAGGTAGACACGAGCTCTGCTGAATTCCCTCATGGCGTCGCTGGACAGAAGTTCTCTGACACAAGAACACAACACATATTATCCATTAAACATGCTTCTTACAGATCTGCTATCGGATTCATTAGAGTACTATAGAGGATCACCTGTCAGGGTTTATTTTCAGATGAAAGAGATCTCTTTCATCTGATTTTGCATTATTGAGCAGACACATCTGATACAAAAAGTTCTCTAGGGGAACCAAAAATCAATGATTGCATCAGATACAACTTTGGAAATATACCATGCTGGTGAAAGATTACTGTACATGTACCACTGTATTTATACAGTACTCCAATACATACACCCCTTTAAATGTAAAACACTTAAAGATTAGTGTTCAAGAAATATGACTTTGTCAAATGGATTAATTTCTAACTCCCCTAACGTGAGAGTCGCAGGCTGAGAAGTGTGCTCATGGCCGTGACTGTCTCTCCTGAACAAACAGTCACACACAGATGCAGGTGAGGAGGTAAATATTAGCTGTACCTGTTTGCTCTGACAGATCTAATAATATGGAAAATATTGTACATGAAGCTCTTATTTTACCAAGAACCAGACAAACATCAGATACGTTCACTCTGCAGAGTTATGACTGCAGCTCTGAATCATCCAATCAGCAGACAGAACATGAAGACTTACTTGATGAAACTGTCCACATGCATCATGGAAGCTTCAAAATTCTTCCCACCGACTTCCTGACAGTGTACAGCCACAAAATGAGGTCTGTGTGTTTGAACCGTCTGCAAGACAAGTCAGTGAGACAGGTGAGAGGTGACAGTCGTGCATCACACCCAGACTAAACTCAATGTAACACACAAACACAGCCTAAATTCAGTATAACACAAACACAGCCTAAATTCAGTATAACACACACCCAGACTAAACTCAATAAAACACACCCAGACTAAACTCAATATAACACACATATCCAGACTAAACTCAATATAACACACACAGACTAAACTCAATATAACACACACAGACTAAACTCAGTATAACACACACCCAGACTAAACTCAATATAACACACATATCCAGACTAAACTCAATATAACACACATATCCAGACTAAACTCAGTATAACACACACCCATACTAAACTCAGTATAACACACACCCATACTAAACTCAATATAACACACACAGACTAAACTCAATATAACACACACAGACTAAACTCAATATAACACACACAGACTAAACTCAGTATAACACACACAGACTAAATTCAGTATAACACACACCCAGACTAAACTCAATATAACACACATATCCAGACTAAACTCAGTATAACACACACCCATACTAAACTCAGTATAACACACACCCATACTAAACTCAGTATAACACACACCCATACTAAACTCAATATAACACACACAGACTAAACTCAATATAACACACACAGACTAAACTCAAAATAACACACACACACACACACACACACACACACACACACACACACACACACACACACACACACACACACACACACACAGACTAAACTCAGTATAACACACCCAGACTAAACTCTGTGTAACATACACACCCAGACTAAACTCAATATAACACACACAGACTAAACTCAGTATAACACACACACACACACACACACACACAGACTAAACCCAATATAACACACACCCAGACCAAACTCAATATAACACACACAAACAACCAAACTAAACTCAATATAACAGACCCAGACTAAACTCAGTATAACACACACACACACCAGACTAAACGCAGTATAACACACCAAGACTAAACTCTGTGTAACACACACACCCAGACTAAAATCTGTATGACACGCACACCCAGACTAAAATCTGTATGACACGCACACCCAGACTAAACTCTGTGTAACACACACA
Organism: Chromobotia macracanthus; assembly: GCA_036877525.1. Classification (NCBI taxonomy): domain Eukaryota; kingdom Metazoa; phylum Chordata; class Actinopteri; order Cypriniformes; family Botiidae; genus Chromobotia; species Chromobotia macracanthus. The sequence continues at coordinate 1,595,942 of JAZGTH010000073.1, read as the reverse complement.
CCCAGACTAAACTCTGTGTAACACACACACCCAGAATAAACTCTGTGTAACACACACACCCAGACTAAACTCTGTGTAATACACAAACCCAGACTAAACTCTGTATGACACACACACCCAGACTAAATTCAGCATAACACACACACACACAGACTAAACTCAGTATAACACGCACACCCAGACTAAACTCAGTATAACACACACACACAGACTAAACTCTGTGTAACACACACACCCAGACTAAACTCTGTGTAACACGCACACCCAGACTAAACTCAGTATAACAGGCACACCCAGACTAAACTCTGTATGACACGCACACCCAGACTAAACTCTGTGTAACACACACACCCAGACTAAACTCTGTGCAACACACACACCCAAACTAAACTCTGTATGACACACACACCCAGACTAAACTCAGTATAACACACACACCCAGACTGAACTCTGTATGACACACACACCCAGACTAAACTCAGTATAACACGCACACCCAGACTAAACTCAGTATAACACGCACACCCAGACTAAATTCAGCATAACACACACACCCAGACTAAATTCAGCATAACACACACACCCAGAATAAATTCAGCATAACACACACCCAGACTAAACTCTGTGTAACACACACACCCAGACTAAACTCAGTATAACACACACACCCAGACTAAACTCAGTATAACAAGCACACCCAGACTAAACTCAGCATAACACACACACACCCAGACTAAACTCTGTGTAACACACACACACCCAGACTAAACTCTGTGTAACACACACACCCAGACTAAACTCTGTGTAACACGCACACCCAGACTAAACTCTGTGTAACACGCACACCCAGACTAAACTCTGTGTAACACACACACCCAGACTAAACTCAGCATAACACACACACACCCAGACTAAACTCTGTGTAACACACACACCCAGACTAAACTCTGTATAACACGCACACCCAGACTAAATTCTGTATGACACGCACACCCAGACTAAACTCTGTGTAACACACACACCCAGACTAAACTCTGTGTAACACACACACACCCAGACTAAACTCTGTGTAACACACACACCCAGACTAAACTCTGTATAACACGCACACCCAGACTAAACTCTGTGTAACACACACACCCAGACTAAACTCAGTATAACACACACACCCCAGATTCTTAAAACACCCAGATAAACTTATAACACGACACCCAGACTAAACTCTGTAACACACACACCCAGATAAACTCAGCACTAAACTCAGTATAACACGCAAACCCAGACTAAACTCAGTATAACACGCAAACCCAGACTAAACTCAGTATAACACGCACACCCAGACTAAATTCAGCATAACACACACACCCAGACTAAATTCAGCATAACACACACCCAGACTAAATTCAGCATAACACACACCCAGACTAAATTCAGCATAACACACACCCAGACTAAACTCTGTGTAACACACACACCCAGACTAAACTCAGTATAACACGCACACCCAGACTAAACTCTGTATGACACGCACACCCAAACTAAATTCAGTATAACACACACACCCAGACTAAATTCAGTATAACACACACACCCAGACTAAACTCTGTGTAACACACACACCCAGACTAAACTCTGTATAACACACACACCCAGACTAAATTCAGTATAACACACACACCCAGACTAAACTCTGTGTAACACACACACCCAGACTAAACTCAGTATAACACGCACACCCAGACTAAACTCAGTATAACACGCAAACCCAGACTAAACTCAGTATAACACGCACACCCAGACTAAACTCTGTATAACACACACACCCAGACTAAATTCAGTATAACACACACACCCAGACTAAATTCAGCATAACACACACCCAGACTAAACTCTGTGTAACACACACACCCAGACTAAACTCAGTATAACACGCACACCCAGACTAAACTCTGTATGACACGCACACCCAAACTAAACTCTGTATAACACGCACACCCAGACTAAACTCTGTATAACACACACACCCAGACTAAATTCAGTATAACACACACACCCAGACTAAATTCAGCATAACACACACACCCAGACTAAATTCAGCATAACACACACCCAGACTAAACTCTGTGTAACACACACACCCAGACTAAACTCAGTATAACACACACACCCAGACTAAACTCAGTATAACAAGCACACCCAGACTAAACTCAGCATAACACACACACACCCAGACTAAACTCTGTGTAACACACACACCCAGACTAAACTCTGTATAACACGCACACCCAGACTAAACTCTGTGTAACACGCACACCCAGACTAAACTCAGTATAACACGCACACCCAGACTAAACTCAGTATAACACGCAAACCCAGACTAAACTCTGTATAACACACACACCCAGACTAAACTCTGTATAACACACACACCCAGACTAAATTCAGCATAACACACACACCCAGACTAAATTCAGCATAACACACACCCAGACTAAACTCTGTGTAACACACACACCCAGACTAAACTCAGTATAACACGCACACCCAGACTAAACTCTGTATGACAAGCACACCCAAACTAAATGCTGTGTAACACACACACCCAGACTAAATTCAGTATAACACACACACCCAGACTAAATTCAGTATAACACACACACCCAGACTGAACTCTGTATGACACACACACACCCAGACTAAACTCAGTATAACACGCACACCCAGACTAAACTCTGTATAACACACACACCCAGACTAAATTCAGTATAACACACACACCCAGACTAAATTCAGCATAACACAGACCCAGACTAAACTCTGTGTAACACACACACCCAGACTAAACTCAGTATAACACACACACCCAGACTAAACTCAGTATAACAAGCACACCCAGACTAAACTCAGCATAACACACACACACCCAGACTAAACTCTGTGTAACACACACACCCAGACTAAACTCTGTATAACACGCACACCCAGACTAAACTCTGTGTAACACACACACCCAGACTAAACTCAGTATAACACGCACACCCAGACTAAACTCAGTATAACACGCAAACCCAGACTAAACTCAGTATAACACGCACACCCAGACTAAACTCAGTATAACACGCACACCCAGACTAAATTCAGTATAACACACACACCCAGACTAAATTCAGTATAACACACACACCCAGACTAAATTCAGTATAACACACACACCCAGACTAAACTCTGTGTAACACACACACCCAGACTAAACTCAGTATAACACGCACACCCAGACTAAACTCTGTATGACACACACACCCAGACTAAATTCAGTACAACACACACACACAGACTAAACTTAATATAACACACAGACTAAATTCAGTATAACACACACACACACAGACTAAACTCAGTATAACACACACACCCAAACTAAATTCAGTATAACACACACACCCAGACTAAACTCAATATAACACACAGACTAAACTGTGTGTTATAAACTCAAAATAACACACACAAAATCAGGTTCTGTGTGTTGTTTCCACCAGGTCTACATATATATATTAATATTTTGGCTGATAATTATGCTTTCAGCTATTAATATGAGTGTAGTTCTCTCAGGTATGCTTAACACATTTGATCATGTTTAAACCTATTTTGCAGAATTCCAGGTGAGTCACTACAAGCCTTGTTTTAGTGACCTTACCACAGATTCAAGATATTGAGAATGATAAGAATATGACAGTGTAAAAAGAAACACTAATGTTAAATAAATCCCTTTAAAAAAGTCCCTTTAAGGAAATCTTGGTGGCCATCAGGCATACAAGAGCGATCAAAAATCACAATAAAACTATACATTTCCAACCAACTATTACACCTGACATCAACTGTACCATTACTTCTATTTCCTAAGCTTAAATTAAGCTACAAGAACAAGTTTTTCCAAGTTGCATCAGCTGCTGCAAATATAAAAACAATACATTTACAACAGAGAGAGAAAAAAACTGAGATTATTTTAAAACCACACTATTGCTTGCTGTTACTGTGATGTATATTTTCTTGTCAATACTTGTTTTATGTATAATGCTTTGACAATATTGTAACTAAACACAATCATGTCAATAAAGTAAAATGAAACTGAAAAATTGAAATTGAGACAGAAAGAGAGAGACTTCGTGAGAGAAACTGGTGTTTTCAGTCACCAGCACTGAGATAAGATTGTTTAAGGTGTCACCTGAAAGTGAAAATCCATACCACAGTGAATTACATCACTCATAGTCTCTGACAGGTCAGGGCTCTGGCTGCAGGGCCGAGTACACATCACTGTCAGTCAGGATTTGTAGGCCCGTGGGGCTGTAGGGAGTGGAACAGAGAGTCGGCTGCTGGGCCACTGCAGCATTTTACCTCTAAAAGCCAAATCAAATAAAAGTAAATGTAAAGCAATAACACTATGGATTTTCCATCAGCTGACAGTTTGCCTCTCACACTGATGGCCTTGTGCTCAAAGCCCCATGATTAGTGAACCTCTCCGAGTCCACCTGACAGCTCACACTGTCTGCAGAGCTTTTCTTGTGTGCGTGTGTGGTGTTTGTAAAGCTAAGGTCATGGGGTTAGTTTAAAGCACTTGCATCACCCTAGCAACTACATAGCTACACCCTGGTAACAAAGCACCCCAAGCGTCCTGGTAATGAGTTATGAGCTCATATTTTCATCAGAACATGTACAGTAAAGCTGTCATACACAATAATTAACACAGCATGGGAAAGTATATCTGTGCTGGCTGTGTTCCGCTTACTGTCTAACACAGCAGGTCCATCACAGGACCGTTTACTGTGTAAGAAGGTGCCGTTAATAACACAGCAGTCCAGTCGTGTTTAAGCGTGTCTGCACTTCCTCAGAACTTGCCCGTAATATCACTACTGACCTGCATCAGTGTTTACATAGTGTAGAAATATAAACAAAAGCACATTCAGATGAATGCAGAAACAAAAATATCAGGCCACTAAATCCTGAACGGTAGGCAAACCGCCACATAAAACACATGCAAAACTAGCAAAACCTCATTTAGTGTAAATGAAAGAATGAGTGACAGACAGTCTCCTCCCACAGCAAAGACCCCTCCCACTTCACCAGAGACTCATCCCACTGCTTTCTCATGGCTTTAAACATTACAGCAGGATATTGTCACACTTCTTTGAAACAGTATGTATCATGTTTCATCCAAAAACTCTTCTTGTGAAAAGTACAAGACAAATAACACTGGCTAGAATAAACATTTTCAGAACAAGTAAGTTCATATATATACTGCAGTCACCATCTGGCCCATTTTCCACTCTAACAATATTTGGTTAATAAGCTATGTTTTACCCGAACTGAAAGTCAGACATGAGGAAACCCCCACGAGAGATGATGTCAATAAATAAAACATGAGCCAATAACTGGATTAAAAATGTATTACCCATATGGTGTAAAACATGCTTTACAGTGGTAAAGACTAAATACATACAGCATTAAACAGTTTGTAGTGTTTAAATGTTTGTAGTGAATCTGACTTTCTCAAGCGCACCCCCTACAGGACACATACACAGTGTAGCGGTGATCAGTCAAAACTGTGTGAATATTTCACTAATAACCCCCTGTACATACAGACACCTAAATCTGCAGTATTATTAGTCAACATCCACAAATACAGCAATAATATTAACAATCAACAATAACCGATTAGCCCGATTGAAACTGATTCTCAACATAGAAAAGACACATAAAGCATCAGATCATGTTTTACTTTTGAGTGAGAGTCTGAGGTCAGATATTAAAATCAGTGTCTACAAGAGAGTCTTACTGATGCTAAGGTCTGTGTGTGTGAGAGAGAGACAGAAAGACAGAGAGAGAGAGCAGAATAAAGCAGCTTTCCATGACGTCATTACAGAAACGCTTGCCAGTAGGACATACTCTCACACACACACGCACATAAACACACACATAGACACACACGATCTTACAACTGCCTGCCTGGGTTTTGAATCCTTTACACACATTCATGAGAAACTACACACTGCACTCAACATCTGTGAAACAGAATATGACCGTATACATGTATGCATACACACACATGCACACACACACACACACACACACACACACACACGCACAGTTGTATTTTGTATGTATATATTCATTGTATGTATATAGTGCATAAATGTATGTAAAATGGCTTTAGTGTGTAATGTTTCCACTGATCTTATCCAGTAGAAAGTTGTGTGACTGTTCAAGACTCAGTCGGAAACAACAAAAACAGCTTCTAAAGCACTAAACACAAGCATGAGGACACACGTTCAAAAAAACACACGTTTAACACTCAACCTGCTGGAACATGTCAAAGTTCAGAATGTTCACTTTGGCTAATCACAGTATTCAGCTTTAGATCACTAATAACTACAGACTTCATACAAAACTCCATCCACTTGCTAGGTTACCAGCAGACCAAAATTTGGCAAATAACAAAATGTAAACAGGTTTCAAGTGCTTCAATAATTCAAGGAAACATTCATTATTTGAGGTAATTATTTGACGCAAGTGAACAGTCAGTAAAATTCTGCAAATTGAAGAAATAATCAATTGAAACATCAAATAAGCAGTTAAATTGTTGGTAAATGTTTTCACTGCATTATATGTATGACACTTTGAGATGAAGTCTGGTAAAAAACCTGCACTCTCCAAGCCAGAGAGCCTCTCTGAATTTCAACACTCAGCAGAAACACACACACGGGTGTACCCGCTCACACACATACACCCACACACACTCAGTCACAATCTCACTTACACACACACTCACAAACACTCATTCTCTCTTACACACATTCACAAACACACACACTCAGGTTATGTGAATTAAATGAATGACACAATATATCGCTGTGATTTCATTTGTCACAAAATGAGCAGGTAAATATTTTGGGCTATAGGTAAATCAATGTTTCTTACAGAACTCAGCTCTGACGTTACAGAATGCAAAACTGGATTTGATTTATAAATCTTTTATCAGATCCTGTTTCTTTACACACAGAAGTGTCCTCAGTCAAGAAAATCTGATAGTTGACATAAAAAAAGACGAATTAATCACAAAATAAATAAGGCAAACAGACAGAAAACAGACAAATTAAGACAAACTAAAGTGAACATGCAACAATCTAAATTTAACTCTTCACAACTGTATTCAGTCTTTATTCTCTCGTATGATTTGAACATGCCGTAGCGGAAATAAAGTTTCAGAATTCAGGAAAAGTGAAAAGCAGAAAGTCTCTTACCTGGTAAAACTCTCGTAGCCACAGCTTCTGCAGGTTGTCTGGCTGAAAAAAGAACAAACGTTCTGTCAGTCAACTGTCTGCAGTCACCTGTACAAAATGTACTGCAGCTGTGCCCTGCTACAGTGGTGTGTAATACCACATTAACCTGATATTAATCTGATATATGCCATGAAACTGTATGTATGATCTGATCAATAATCAATAATCTTCCAGCTAAAACATTTGGAGAAACAAACAGACTTTACAGAAGAGCCTCAATACATTAAATGTGACACGGTTAATTCAACATCTGTTAATGTGAATGACTGAATCAGGTCACATGTGAAGTTAATACAGGTAGCAAAGGTTATGAGCATGTTTCTGCTGCAGACGTTGAGGCCATTACACTTCTACATCAAATTAAATCATTTTTATTGACACCAATACTTGTGATGAGTGAACGTCTTGAGAGCTCCAGCCAATGCAGAATTCAAAGACAACAATACACCTTATATAGCCAGTAAACACAGATGATACAGATGATATACAGTGATAATGCACATGAGAAAAGTCACATGCAGTTTCAGTGATTATTGTGTTCACGTGCGGTGCATGATACATCAGTGCAGTTGTTGTATTGTCATGATTAAAGAAAGCTGAGACTGTGAAGAAACCCATCACAGTGTTCACAGGACACAAGAAGGTTTAAGATCAGAGATGCAGACGGGTCAGTAAAGACGGGTGAACGTGGGGTTTAAGTGCCACACACACAATGAACCCACTCATTAGTCAGAGAGAGTGAGAGAGAGACATTTAAAACTCTTTCAAACCAGGAGAAACTGCCATATCTATTAGGAGAGCATAAGAATTGCTGTGTTTGCTGCTCAATATATGTCTGCCTGTTTGATAGAAGAGAAAACACTCAATCTGCCCTGATCTGATGTTTCCGGCACATGTAGATTATATTATGCCATATTACTCTATTATATTACTTAAAGGTATATTTTGCTTCTGTAAATCTGTCTGATCTCTTATCTTATTTATATTTTATTTTTAATGTATTTTACATACATTAGTAATTCAACACATATGCACACTATGCACAAATGTATAGTTTTTGTCATGCCAATAAAGCACACTTAAGTTGAAAATTGAGAGAGAGAGAGAGAGAGAGAGAGAGAGAGAGAGAGGGAAGGGAATAAGTGAGACTCAGCATTCTGCCTATTTGTTCTCTGTTTAAAATGTTTAATTTCATTTAACACATCATAAATAACATACACAATAAACAGCCTCGAGTCACTATGATATTCAGACAGTGTGAGCTTCATCAGGTGCGTGTGGAACATAAACTCTGCAGATCTGAGCCATGACCTTCGGGAGCTCTGTGCTAAAACTAGAGCTAAAGTAGGACTGACCTCCTCTAGAGCTCAAACTGCACAGCAGATTCTCCCTCATCTTATCAAAAGTTAATTTGTGGTTAATTAGAGACTGATCTCCACTGGAGACCTGATAAAAATATCAGCATGTGTCCGTGAGGAGCCCATGTAGCCCGATCTCCTCCTCACATCTTTGGCCTAGTTTATATCACTCCAGGGATTCACAGAGTGCTCAGATTTAGCCAAAAATATTTCAGGAGCGTTGTGAGAATGCCTTTAAAGGGAAAGAAGCTAACTGCACAACAAATAAAAACAACATACACTGTGATAAGAGGTATTGTAGAAGGAAAAGTCAGATACAGGCTTTGCTGTCAGACTAAACTGGTAAGAGCAACTGAAATATTAATTCTATTTTTATGCAGCAATACAAATTTCCCACACTGTCATTCAGTGTTAGAAATCTAGACACAGACTCATTAAAGAGATTCACACAAACATTCAAACAGCATTCACACAACATTTTGTTGTTAGTTAGTCATCATTCACTTTCCATGTGTGAGAGAAATATTTCTGCACACAGAACAAACGTCTCAATGTCATGAGTAAATGATGGATTTGAATTTCTGGGTGAACTCTCTTTAACACAGACAGAAACACCTGCAGTTCAACAAACAAACAATATAACCCTTACAGAACAGTCCAGTGATTCAGCATCCTTTTATATAAGACAGTTTTTCTAAGTGCGACTCCTTTGCTTCTCTGTTGAGCCTCTCTCTATATAGAATCTTGCACTTGATCATTGTTCATTATTGTATTATCTGTTTACTGTTGCTGTATCCTAATGAGCATGTCCTAAAACATGGTGCTCACTACCCACAATGCAACACATAATTATGTAGTTTCCCAAGCCCTATAGACATAGACAGGTTTAGTAAGTTACTGTCACTAAGACCTAATGCTGTTACACATCCACTCTTTATGTAAAACATAAGTGACTGTGTCTATGTGTATTTTTAAAATAATATTGCATGTACATGATAGTTTAAGCAAAATAAGACGCAAAAGAGAAGTTAGTTCTGTACACTAGCACGATCTAACAATCTCTCTTCAAAGCAGTGAGAAAAATCAAATCTGCTGATTAAACATGAGCGACTGGTTGTAAAACACGCATGCACTGTTTTACAAATGATACTGCGTACTGGTACTGTGCACGCTTGAGGGTTGTTTATGCAAACAAACCATGTAGGTTCACATTTAAATTTAAATAATTAAAAAAAATAGGTTTAAAGTGAACCTATCAAGCGTTATATAGAACATTTTTCTACCATTATTGATAAAGCTGTACATCAGTAAATACCAATGCAGTTTAATTGCCCATCCCTATTTAAAAACAACTTTCACTGGCTAAACACCCTGACCTTGTGACCGCACCTCAGGGTCACCTTGGGGTCACTCAGTGTATCATGAGGCTTCACAGACTAACAGCATCTAACCACCACTGCAGACACCTCAGCACACTGGCCACACGTCACACTGCCTACAGAGACACAAATGGAACCTCGAATTGGCTGGATAGTGGTGTTTGCTAAGACACGAATCATCATCATACTGTTCAGAGCGCCTCATCGGTTTGTGCTGGAGACAAGAACCTCCAGAGAATGACAGATGAGAGATGTGGCATTACTATTACCTGCTGGATAAAACTTCTACAGATTCACGCTAAGGCAGGAGTTACATTTCTCATGCGTGTAAAGTCTGTGACTCTGAGGTGGCCCTAGCAACCCTCCACAACACATTAGCAACCGCACAGTAACACCCCAGAAATCAAAGAAAACCACCACAGAGCTACAGAACTCCACGTATAGATAAAAACTGTCACTATCTCCCGTTTGCTACATAATGCAAGTGTGTCATCAGCTGCCGGAATGTCATTAAACACACTGACTGACCTGGAACACACAGCCTCTGCAAACATTTACCCGGATACCGGAGATTGATACCATCTTAAAGTAACACTCGTACACACAGAGACAGACAGAGAGAGTCAATGTGTGGGACAGTGGCTCATCTAGCTGAGTTTAGGCTCAATTAAGCCAGACTAAGTGGAAAACATCACAAGGTAAAGACAAAGACATTGTCTCCTCATGCATTGACTCCATTGGTGAATTTGTTGAGATCTGCAGATCTTCTTTCTCATCAGGAAAACACACTATCATGAGCTTCAAACATTCACGTGTCAGAGCAACTGACTTATACAGGACAAACATCAGCATGTCCTCTATGCTATCAAACCAGCGCAAAATTAATGTCAATGTAAATACTCCAGAGAGGGGCTGCCAAGCATCACAGCCAACAGATCTGAACCTCAAACAAACTCATCTGAATAACATGCAGTCAACAGAAGCTGGTGGGGAGCAGGTCTGACTGGGATTCCTAAACAAATATCTACATCCCACTAAATGATGTTGATCCTAAAATAACTAACATATACATTCCATATGTCCCAAACTGAATGAAACACTAAAGCAATATAAATCTGAATTAAAAACTAAAAATAAGTTTTTATTATTATTATTATTATTAACTTTTATTATTGTATCAATGGCTATTTCAAAAATATTAACTATTCTTCATGATATGCAATTAAACTGGAGTCTGGTGAAACACTCTCAGATCTTGTGTTCTGTACTCTGATGATCCTGAAGTAACTGCTGTCAGACTCTGGATGGGTCACCATATTTGGGCTGCATATCACTTCAAGAAAACCAGGACACAGAGGCTACAAAGATCAGCAGCTGCTAAAAATACTGACAGAACCCCCATTAAGATAGAGACAGAGGAGGAGAGAGAGACAGGTAGGGGGTCTCCACGAATGCTTATCATTGATTGGCTGCTGACTGACTCATACACACACCTCTGCTCTATTCGTTAGTCAATTCTAGATTATTCTCTCTGGACAAAAGTGTCAATATCAGAAGTGAAAACTGAGCTTTCAGGGGAATCGTTGTGTTGAGTACACCCACAAACATACCAGCTCAAACACACTAGCACTGTTTGAGCAAAAAAAGTGAGCGAGTCAAGCAAACACATTCTAATCTCAATCTCAAACTGTGATGAGAAGAATGTCCTGACAGAGAGAAACACCAAAGACAGAAACATCACTCACACACAACAGACACAAACTCTATACAACTACACATTAGTGACGCACCTGACACAGGAGCCACTACACACACACACACACACAGTTGCTCACTAGACACATTAAATCCAAGTTTATATGTAAATATAATTTCATACAAGATTACTAATCCACAGTTAACCTTTGTCATAAACACTGATAAGTTTTATGAATAATTACTGTGGTGTATAAATACTCACACTTCTTCAAAGACAGTGACAGACAATATTATCTCCAGCTTTACAAACTGGTACAGTTGATACAGGTACAGTGTAAATACCATGATGCATGAATGTGGTAGTCATGGTAAATATCTAATACTGTGGTATTTCCACCTAATACCTTCCCTCTATCATGATATCATCACAGTTTTTTAGTTAGACACTGTATTGATGGTGCCCTGAAACTCTGAAATAGATCAGAGTCACACCCCCATGACCTTTGACCTTCACCTGACCTCTGACCTCCATTAGGGTCAACAGCATAACAGAGGCCGAGGCCAAGACGACAAACATTTACATTCGAAAACTGTTGTACTTTAAGCGGCTCATATTTAATAAACAGTGAGGAGAAAAAATTCAAACATCTGGAGAACTGCTAAGACACTGAAACTCAGAGAAATTTTACAACAACAGAAAGTGAAATAAAGGAGAATTTGACTCTGCACATAATTTGTGAGATGTCACAATGGCTGTAATTACAGGCATCTTTTAGAAAAACCTGCAATTTAATTTCTTATGCATGTGTTTCTCCAGTATTCCTTCACAAATCTCAGCTGCTTAGTCACACGTCTCCTTGTGAAGATACAGACCCAAACAGGCATAAACCTCTGAAAATACAGAATACACAATACACATCTCACTGGAGAGTGGATCTGTAAACAGGAAACAGTTACAAAGAAGACATGACACCAAAAGAGAAAAACAACCCTCTGCTTCCTCTGATTCCAGAGGAACATATCTTCTGTTCTTACACTTCAAAGCATCTCAAGAAACAACATATTTTCTTAATCTACAGGTGCCGCCCTTCAAAACCAGCTTTAATATCTGTAACTGTTAAGTCCAGAAAATGATCATATTCAACACAAGCAAACCTGTGACTGACCTGCAGCTCACAGTCTAAAACAGAACTTAGATGAATTCTGATGGTTAAAACTTTGGTGACGGTCTGTGACTGCTGACACAGAACATGTTCTTGTGTGTGCTGTGTGTTTGCACTATTTATAATCGACTTGCCCAGGTGAGCAAGCAGAAAATGGACATCTAGCTTCTCACATCATTGTGGGATGCCATGTCATGGTTCTAATTTTAAGAAACCCATGAGATTCCCTTACAATCTGTTTGTTGTTGTTTTTAAATGCAAACATGTATTCTGTGTAAAAAGCCCCATACAGCTAAAACTATCCAGAATCATGGACTTTTCCAAGCAATAGGCCTCTCTCTCATTGTCCAGTATCATGGAATGATTCTCTGTCTTCCTGCCGGAACTCCTCAGATACAGGCCGATCTTCCCGTCTGTGTCTTATCTCCTGCAGTCCTGCAGCACATAGCTTCCTGTTTGCAGTGAAACAGGACAAACAGAGAACACTTTTCACAGCCCATCAAGTTTTCAGCATGAGCCTCTGATAAAGTGTAATTAGAGTTTAGGGAGTTACACAGAGAGAGAGAGAGAGAGAGAGAGAGAGAGAGAGAGAGAGAGAGAGAGAGAGAGAGAGAGATTTACAGCCATGTGTATGTGGGGTGAATAAACATTAAAATACATAAAAACAAACAGAATTTACACAACTGTACACTTAGAAATAACACAGTAAAGTGTTTTAACCAAAACACAGTTTACATCTAAATGTTCGAAACAAAAAAAATGATTTGGGTTGATTGACACAAATGTTGTGGATTCCTTTCACAAAGTAACTAAAAGCCACTTTTGGTTCCTGATGTCTGACTGACATCAAGAACCAGAAAGAAACAAGTGAATAAATAATTGCAGAAGCTGTTATTAGCAGATCCATCAGAGCAGCACTCAAGACCTCTTCCTGTCTGACCATCTCAAGTCAATATCAACAACAACACTGAGGCTGGTAATGATGTTTAAACAAACCAACATCCTGCTGCGGAAAAGACACATCCAGAAAACTCGCCCACTTTAAAAGCCCAAGATGAGTGATGGTTGGAAAACAAACATGTTTCAACACAACACTCCATCATATGTAAAATATCTGAGAATCTCTGATCCTTTTAATGCATCTTTAAATAATCATTGTTCTAATGCTTCAAACACAGATGTTCTCATGCTTCAAACACAGATGTTCTCATGAAACTGTAGACTGACTGATTGAGATCAGAAACTGAATAACAGGTTGTGTTAAATCAACACGTTTTCTTGTGACTACAGTGATGCTCCCATACAAGTGATGAAGAATAACACAATGCGCACTATCATCACGCGCACACACACAGTTTCTCTCATTTCTCTCATCACGCACACTCCGTCTCATCACGCACACTCCGTCTCATCACGCACGCACTATCATCACGCACGGACTATCATCACGCACGGACTATCATCACGCACGGACTATCATCACGCACGCACTATCATCACGCACGCACTATCATCACGCACGCACTATCATCACGCACGCACTATCATCACGCACGCAATATCATCACGCACGCAATATCATCACGCACGCACACAGTTTCTCTCATTTCTCTCATCACACACTCTGTCTCATCATACACACACTATCATCACGCACACACACAGTTTCTCTCATCACACACACACTATCATCACGCACACAGTTTCTCTCATCACACACACTCTGTCTCATCACGCACACACTATCATCACGCACACACACAGTTTCTCTCATCACACACACACTATCATCACGCACACAGTTTCTCTCATCACACACACTCTGTCTCATCACGCATGCACTGTCATCACGCACGCACTATCATCACGCACGCACTATCATCACGCACACACACAGTTTCTCTCATCTCACATGCACTATCATCGCACACGCACTATCATCACGCACACACACAGTTTCTCTCATCTCACATGCACTATCATCACGCACACACTATCATCACGCACGCACTATCATCACGCACGCACTATCATCACGCACGCAGTTTCTCTCATTTCTCTCATCACGCACGCACTATCATCACGCACGCACTATCATCACGCACGCACTATCATCACGCACACAGTTTCTCTCATTTCTCTCATCACGCACGCACTATCATCACGCACGCACTATCATCACGCACGCACTATCATCACGCACGCACACGCGCGTTTCTCTCATTTCTCTCATCACGCACGCACTATCATCACGCACGCACTATCATCACGCACACAGTTTCTCTCATTTCACTCATCACGCACGCACTATCATCACGCACGCACACTCATCACGCACGCATATCATCACGCACGACCTCATCAACGCACTATCATCACGCACACAGTTTCTCTCATTTCTCTCATCACGCACGCACTATCATCACGCACGCACTATCATCGCGCACGCACTATCATCACGCACACACACAGTTTCTCTCATCTCACATGCACTATCATCACGCACGCACTATCATCACGCACACAGTTTCTCTCATTTCTCTCATCACACACACTATCATCACGCACACACTATCA
Source organism: Chromobotia macracanthus (assembly GCA_036877525.1). Taxonomy (NCBI): domain Eukaryota; kingdom Metazoa; phylum Chordata; class Actinopteri; order Cypriniformes; family Botiidae; genus Chromobotia; species Chromobotia macracanthus. The sequence goes on along the minus strand of JAZGTH010000073.1, from coordinate 1,580,433 downwards.
TCACGCACACACACAGTTTCTCTCATTTCTCTCATCACACACACTCTGTCTCATCATACACACACTATCATCACGCACACACACAGTTTCTCTCATCTCACATGCACTATCATCGCGCACGCACTATCATCACGCACACACACAGTTTCTCTCATCTCACATGCACTATCATCACGCACGCACTATCATCACGCACACAGTTTCTCTCATTTCTCTCATCACACACACTATCATCACGCACACACTATCATCACGCACACACACAGTTTCTCTCATTTCTCTCATCACACACACTATCATCACGCACACACTATCATCACGCACACACACAGTTTCTCTCATTTCTCTCATCACACACACTCTGTCTCATCATACACACACTATCATCACGCACACACACAGTTTCTCTCATCTCACATGCACTATCATCACG